>CAJDSM010090516.1:217-27675 GCA_903981925.1 Ostrea lurida
CTACTTTTCCAACTATTGCATGCAATTAGTATAATCAATAACGAATGATTACATCGGATCCAATTTATAAAAATAATTTAGTCACAGTAGAGGAATGAAGCTAATATTTGGTCAATGTTAAAGATATATGTAACTTGGTGCGTACGCTTTATAGTCCGGCGTTTATCCGAAAGCGTGAGCTGCACCCAAGTTAAGTTAATATCGAAACCTAGGGAAAATTCTTCAATTCTTATTAATTCAAGCAGAAAGACTCAGCCAAGATCCTGTACTTGTTCCAAAGTAGGTGGTGAAATCAAAAGTGTTTTTATCTTTTTTTTTTTCAACCATGGTCCATCCAAAACATTTTCGGTTTGAGCATCACTGAAGAGATTTAATTTGTCGAATGCGCATCTGGCCGCATAAAATTGGGTACCGTAGTATGGATTTATAATCGATGACCCCTGGGTCGAGGCCTCTGCTGGTGGACTGTTAGGTCCCCGAATGTCTCGACAGCCCAGTTAGCTATGTACTATGTTTAGCTGCTTGAACGGATATGATTTAAATTGCAGTGGTTTAAAATTTAGAACAATTAGTATCAACATAAAGGATTATCTCCCTCAGTCAAGCTTCTGATCCTTCGAAGTTTTTGGCCCCAATCTTTTGGGCACTACATTAAGCATCTTTATAAGTTTTACATTTCAATGTTTCGGATTTCCGAGACATTTCGGTGGTTGAGAGCATCCTGAAGAGACATAAATTTGTCGAAGATGCCGCATTCTGGTGCATAAGATGGTCAGCCGTATATGAATTTATATCTATACTCTGTTACTCAAATCACACGTCACCTTATTTTCGGATAGACGGAGAGTTTCATTACCTGAAATTAAAGTCAAACCCACACATGTATTTGATTTTGTAGATTCATTTTCCATACTAGATCTGACCGATCGGGTAATCCGTTACTTTGTTTCGACTACAGGTCACGGCGGGTTGTAACGCGGCCAGCAGGGATGCATTACTCCTCCATGACCTGATCCTGCCTTCGCTTTGGTCGAAGTCCGTGTTGCCTTCACATCGATGTTGTATGTTGTTTTTTGGAGTATGAACGTTTGATACTTTCGTTACTTCGCAATTTATTAGATTTTACCCAAAATTCTTCACCCTTCCTTTAACTTTGATACCGAATATTTCATCTATGCGGTGCTTTAGGGAAGGTTTTCTTTCAAATTAAGATCGAAAAAAAATTATATAGAATTTTTTTGTTTCAAATGAATAAACATAATGAGAAGTTTACGTGTTATCGAGAACTAATGTTTTATCAGTAGTGCGGTGTAAAAGGATAGTTCGTCCTTGTAAGTATATCAGATATGAACATGGACGATTAACGTGTTCACGAGTATCATTTATAGTGTCATTTGTCTGTTTTGTTCAAATGATATATATTACAAACAATCTATTTCTATCTACAACAACGCATTTTTTAATCAATTTCAAATTTTGCAACTTTTTGAAACCAGAGTAAGCTCTTGTATTGGAGCTGTTGTCAATAACCGTTTTGAATCGCTAGTTGGTTTTTTCGGGTGCAATGAAGTTCAAGGGCATATATGCCGGTGTCATATAATAAAAATGGCGAAAGTAAACACTCGATGTTAAACGTAATCAGAATCCCAAAAAAACATATACAAAATCCAGTGCAGGGCAACGGCGGACCTCCGACAACAAACAAAAGCGAAGGCAGGATCGGTGAATGGAAAAAAAGTAAGCTCCTCTGCTGACTGGTCACACCTGCCTCGTGACCCGTAGTCTGAAACCAAAGTAGTAACTATCCTTACAATCATTCATTTGGAAAATGATATTTTATGTCTGAAAATCATACCTACTCGAGTACATTGCATAAACATTTGCACATTACTATTAGCATACCTTACATCTTAGCTACAGGTCTTTTTAATAAGACTATCTCATAGTAATTGGAATTTATTCCAAAAAGCTATGATTAACAAACACCGACAAAACGGGGGGGCTGGGTCCTCAATTTTTTGGAGGGGGACTGGCGGGGGCCTTTCTCAAGCCATTCCCCATCCAAAGTAAATATTGATTATCATTTTTCTGGCAAGCTATTAATCCGACTTACCCATGGACAGATATAGCTGTAAGCTTAAGCATCAGGCAAACACAAGCAATGGCGACTGACTGATAATTAGAGATCTATGTACGATTTATAAGTTGATTTACCTTCTTTTCTATGGTTAATTCACACTTTATGCTTGTACTCAGATCCACAAATCCAACTTGAACCAGGGCTTTAGGGTGTCCTTACCAGTAGGGCACAGTCATTAAAGGTTGTATTCAAGTTCACCCATCACCTGCATATGATGCAGATCGAGTCATGATAAAAGTGGACTTGGGATAAATGTTGTTCCGGTCTCTGGCCTGCGTATTTTGAAGAAAATTCATTATTGTTGACTATATATTTATTTATAATTGGTAAGTAAAACAAAACAAAGTGTTCATTTAAACGTAATATACAAGTCCCTTAAAACCTATATCAACCAAAAGCGAATGTAGGGCAACACGACCTCCGAAAAAAGCCGAAGGCAGATCTGGTGCTGGAGAAGTAAGCATCCTCTGATGACCCGGTCACACCGCCCGGAGCCAGTCAAATAAAAGTGAAACGGCATATAACCTACTAAGCTGTTTTGTTTGCAATAAAGCTTGAACCACCACGTATACTGGATTGCTACATTCATCTGAGTTTCACCGTATTGTTATCTTTGTGTCTTGTTGTTGTATTCTTGATATCCAACAGAAAAAAAAATAATTAGAAGTATTGCTTTGTATTGAGCAGTATGTTTTTTTTTCTTCGTCTTTCCATTCAATCTTTTTTCACTTAAATCTATTTTAGTTAATTGCGTCTTTGATTTATTTGTTGTGGAATGGTGCAATACAAACAAACTTAATGCTACCAAAATCATGTATTCTTACTTCCAGATAAACAAAATAATGCTAGTAGAATGGCGGCCGTGGAACATTATGGGCTTTATGCTTTGAGGAAGAAGAATAATTAAATGGAAGTTTAAACTACATTAAGAGACTTCTTCTTTAAGTCTACATAAATGAACTTCTAAATTCAAATGAACCAGTAATATGGAAGTTAGAGATAGTTTTACTTTAGAATAGTCTAAATACCAAAATAATCGAATATCTGTATAGATTTCCTTGGAACCAATTTAAAACTGTTAGTAACAGGTGTTCTATTTAGAAAAAAAACTGACCGAATAAGGAGGATACAACATTTAATTGACTCCAGCCATTGTAGTTTATGGCCACTATTTCCTTGTACCACAATTACCTCAATTGGACCCAACAGGTCATGGCTTTGTGTACATCAATTATAAATCACTACCATTTATGGAATTGAATGAAAGGTAATGGCGTCGCGGCTTTGAGCGTAAACACCAACGGACATGAAATAGCTTAAAGAAAACTAACACTCAATTGAAAAAAGCAAAGATAACCAAACTGATTAATGCATTGGCTCCCAAAGGAATACAAATTCATAAGAGTTAACACTACGAAGAGTACTTCAGTCAGCACTAAATATGGTGAATTCGGTAAAAAAATATACTTACCATAGCAGGATATTTATTAACATTAAGAAATACACACAACTTTGAATGGTATCCAAAGTGAGGGAAGAGCCATTTTGAAAGCATATAACATGTTGATTGTTATTTCTTTTCAAAATCTTCATTCAGACGTATTTGTAATGGGCGATTATCAGACTTATCAAGATTCACTAGGGTAGTTTACTAGAACATACACACTTCCTCTGTGAGTATGAAGTGCGGTTTATTTCTGTTTCCGCTTTAAGGGATTTTTGATGCTGACGATTGAAAGTAACAAGATTTTCCTAAATCTATTTTCATGGAAAGAGGTCTCGCTGTTTGAAAATGACAGAATTTACATATGTAGTGAATTCGTTTTCCCATGGAAAAACCCTAAACTGAGCAATGTAAAATGCACCCAACGCTTAAAAATTTATGCATTTGGAGATTCCAAAGATACGTACAACAATAGAAGTGCGTCGGATAATCTGAATATATTTAAAATGGCCATCATAAGTAGTAATAATATGAGCAGGACGATATATGATGGAGAACATATTTTCATGTAACTCCAAGAACAATACCCAAAAATTTATCCGAATTTCCTCAGTACACTCTAAAAAATGGGTCATTTAGAGGATAGGAGTTTCAAGGGGAAATGGTCAAAATATATACTCCATTGTGAACAAGACTTCTTATTTTTTTAAGAGTTAAACGATGGTAATATAGCTTAGCTGAATAAACAACAATATTGGTATGGTTAGTGAGTTCGATAAAAAAGATATAGATCGACGAATGTTAATTGAGATCATTCAAAATTTCACAACCTAATTACTACGAAAAAGATCATGTCTATTCCCCACAAAGAAAGGCAAAAGTTAAATGTTAAGAGATCAATTACTTTAATATTTCATTAAGAAGCATTGATATTTGCCAAATTATTTATTTGTTTCCAACACAAAAAAACAACTTTGTAAGCACTCTATGCCCGAAATTTCCTCTGTTTCCATAAACGGTAATCTGAGCCATCATTGTAGGAAAGTCAAGAATATTCGATATTCGAATATAGCTTTGATACATCGACGTTCGGACTAAAAAAACAGCTTCGGGGGAAAAAAATTAGTCAGCAAAAAATTTTCTATCATACTGATCAATTTACCTATTCGGTGTCTTCGTGTCAACGGCATTGCTAAATTGCCAGAGCGAATTAGCACTCTGCCGGATAACTTCAGCCTTATTCACATCACTTGAAGCGACATTTCGTTTCAGTCTACGGCAGTTACTTGTATCTTCCAAACTACATATACCAGACCTGCAGACCACAGGGGAAAATATTTTTGTAACAATTTAACACTCCGTGATAAAGGGATTTGTGCGAAAAAGGTAAATTATTTTCGTTAGTGATGGTATAGGATTTATTCAGTGTTCCAAACTAATGGGCGTGGGTCGGGATATTCAAAATGCCATAATTTTACCATAACTTTGAAATAAGAGTGGACGGCCGAATGTTTCTGAATTAATTGTTTACTAAATAGATACTCAGCTTACCGAAAGCATGGGCACAAATTTCTATTAGGACGGCCCCGATAAGTTATCGGCGCGGATGAACTCTACTAAGTAAAACATTTTTTCTCAAGTCTTTTATCTCGGTTTTCAATCCGTACATAGCACCGGTTTCCATTGTTTGCGTATGCCGTCGGGTCGGTCTGGAGTTCCATTATGTGTTGTCCAAGGTCTGGAGTCCCATCCCGGATGTGGGCGCCGGGTCACACCCCAACGACTGCAATAATAAAACGCAGGGCTCATCGGCAGGCCGCCTCCAAAGTCCGCCAAAGCTATAATTCGAGTTTAATTATATCAATTTCGGAATTGGAAATACCACAGTACTAGTCAATTACATGTTTAGTTATTAACGTTGTATGGTAATTCTTTACTAACTACACTTTTAAGTAAAATACATTAAAGTAATTACTGTGTGTTTTTGTTTGGTAGCATTTGATGTAAAAAGACCTGAGAATAGGTATCGTTCGTGAGCATGTTTGTGATAAGACCTCATTTAGTTAACTTTCATGAATTTTTTACAGGGATCCCTTGCAACTTAACCCAAGTCTGAGATGATACTCTCCTTCAGCTTCCTCTGTTGCCCTCTGGGCATTGTGGATAAAAAAAGACACGATGAATAACGGTGATTAACTCCTCGATATTTTTGTTTCACCCGGCCAATGCTTCATTGAGGTAAGTAGGTTAGTCACAACTAACGGACGATTTTTTCATCTCAAATAATTTCATCTAGTATTTCTTCTTTTATTTAATTAGAATTGTATAAAGGTTTAAATGTACGTGAATCTAGACCCCTTATGGTTTTGGTGTGTATCCCACTTTAGATATTAACATTGGGATAAATAATTATACAAATCCAACGAAAATAATGTTGCCAGTGTGCATGTCATCTTCCTTAATATTTCATCTGACTCTGACTTCTTGTAAGTGTTGTACCATTTGTTTAATTATCTGGTCACCTTGCTGATTGGTCTTTGTGCGTTCAAAAAATAACCAATGTGATGCGAAAGATTTTTTCAGCGGTAACGCTCAGCGTTGGAACAGAGTATTTCTATGAACCAACAATTTATGCCGTTCTTAATTATCCCTGACATATTATCTAGAACTTGTTCTCTAGTGATGAATAAACAGAAGAAGCTGGATTTATATATCTAACACCGTGAACTTATCTAGCCTTTTATCTTCTAAAGACCTGAGCTAGATATTTTTTGAAGAGATATTCAATCCCATAGAATATCAAATTATCAAAATTAGGTTAAATCAATTTCCAACATAATAATATAGAAAAAAAGTTTTTCAATATATATATATAATAGAATCTGTTATAATTATGAAATTAAAAATATTTAGTTTTCAGTAGCATCGCCTGTACGAATCTCGCACTGACTCAAGTTGTCATAAATAGTTTTTAGGATCTTGCAAGATGTTAGTTATCATAGTGTGCCTCTGAGAATATTCCAGGTTTAATTTAAACGACCTTATACTCGCTAGTTATTTTATACGACAAAGGGAATTTAATTCATATCAGGTAATCGATAGTACTATATTCAGAATATGTAATGGATATCAGCCGCCCCAGATGCATGCTAAATTTATTGAGGTAATGAAAATTCAAGTAAGATATTAATTGACACGTGTATGATTGTCAATATAGTCGTGATGAGTGGAAAATTGCGTGCGCTCATTTTAGGATAAGTGTACTTATTAAAATAACGGAATAACGTATTTATTACTCAAAGTGGGATGATCCTAGTAGCTGCAAAAAATATGCACCAAGTAAAAAAATGTTCATTTTAGTGTATCTAAAAAATAAGTATATGAAATTGAAGACCTTTGTTGCTATTTAAGCTTTATCTCTGCGCAAAGGCGAGAGGTTTATTGAAACTGTGGCTTTACAGCTGGTGAATGTGTCTATAACGAGAGGGTAAGTGCTCTCGTAACAAAATAATTGAGGAGGTTAACTGTAAAAATTTATTTTATGGTCCATTGTAATTAGTAGCATACCGCATACGCTAAAACGTATCGGATAAAATAGTCTGTGGTGGAAAGGTCCGAAACGAGTCTGTGAAAGTAAAAACATTTTAGTAAAAGTAAAGGGTGAAACAAATTGTTGAGAGCCAATAGACTTGGAAATGCCATAATACTTCGAAGTGGATATATATGATGAGATTTCCCCTAACTTGGAGTTTGGTTATTACACCTCGCTTTACTGACTATCTATTTTTTTCTTTTCTGATCTCTCCCTATGCTTTGTATTATGAACTGTGCTCTCGAGGGAGGAGTCTTTCGCTCTTTCCCGCTCTGACTTTAGTGAACCTGTATTGTTTAACCCCCATCGTTGAAGAGTAATTAAGAAGCTTGGGTTCATTAAAGTTAGTAGTTAACTCTCACCCGCGCGGTCTCGACGTGGGGTTATGGAAATTATAAGCTCTGGCTTTTGCGTGTGGGTTTTTGGGATGGTCCAATTTAACGACTGAAATATAGAATATGGGAAGAGGGGCGTGCCGTTTGTAATGTGTGGTGGATACTGCAACACAAAAGACAAACTCAATTAGTTCTCTGAGAGCGCCTGTCAATGAATTAAATCATAAATAAAGTATATCCTAAATGTGACTACATTTGTGTTTGTAGTCTGGGTCATCAGAAAAAATTGTTACTTGCGATGCTTACTTTTCGCGCTAATTAGAGCCCGTGGATTCCTCTCGTAGTCTCTGTATTGTTAATGCACAGGAGTACGATAAGACTTGCAATCACACATTCTTTTGCGAAAGTTGTAACTCAGGTCCCTTACGGGCCGCTCATTTTTACTTGCTTGAGTGAAAAACGTTCACATGTTCCCATCACAATTTGGGACCCCATTATTTGTAACTTTTCTATCCTGGGATATCTTTGAGATTTGACATTATGGTGAGTAATATCAAATCCTGATTATGTTTAGAACTACAAATCTCAATGCCCCAATGTTGGGCACCCAGACAGAATTTTTGCTAGAAGTCCAGAGGGTAAAGGAGAACACTCTCTTTGGCACTTATAGTATGTACACATCTGTAATAAATTCTTATAATTTTTCGTTTTAGCGGACTTAGCTTACTCAAATAGAGGAAACTTTAAGTATCGTACATCGCCAGGGAGCTATAGCTTCGTGGCAGAATATCTTTTGATCGGTCACAAATTCCTTTAAATTCCGAACTAGGAATGTTTTATGTCCGCAGTATCCTTGTCGTTGGATCTACGCGGAGGTATGAACCGGACCCCTCTCGGCGAGCGTGAGTCCAGCCACCCTGGTTATGGTGGTAGTGATTCCCGACTACACTTACAAGTTCTAGGGTGCAGGGTTACGTATACAAGATGACTCTGATATAGTTGTTGCCAGGGGTTGGCTATACCCTTAGTTATGACTATTGGCTAATTAAAGGTCTGTCAGAGTGGAACAAGAGTCGATGTCTTCGGAGCATCATGGGTACCGGATTCGTGGTGCATGTTATTCTTACCGTCGAGAGGTGCGGGAACTCGGTGTGTGCTCGTCGTTACGGTGAATAAACAGCACGCTCGGTGCCTCGTTTGCTCCTATTGAACAGTGGTTACCACTATAACTCAGATGTTACAGAGGGTTAAGGGTACCGCAATGTACCCCTTAAGCTCCACTCTGGGCTTAAATTTGCGAAGTTCGAAGGATATTTAGTGGTGTGCGGGTACAGAATTTAATAAGGTGACAACGTATCACTATTTATTTAGTTACAAACCCAGTACCTTAGTGCGCCTGACTCATTAGTTCTAAGGCAGGATATGCCCGTGTAAAGCAGTTCCCTCCTCTCTCCAATATAAGCTTTCAGCGCAATAGTAAACGCAAACAGCGGCCATCCTAGAAGTGTCAACGAGTGGCGCATACATTCCCATGGAGTGTGGGTGTTCTCTCTACTTTACTTGAGAATATATCGGTTGTGAGCCCATATGAGAGTACCGGTTTTGCTGGGAAAACTACTCTATGCTACGTGTTTTTTGTGTGTAATGGTAAGTGTGGATTGGAAATCGATAAAGGTCAGACATGTTCCCTATACTTTTACTTACGTTATATATGTTGGGCAACCTTATATTGGTCTTGATCCCTGCTTATTTAAAGCGCCGACAGTAACATTTCGCAAAAAAAAGTTGGATTAAATTATTTTCATTGGCGATTAAGTGATGGGATCTGATTTGTCAAGAAATTCATTAGACATGCGCTAGTGTGAGTGTGTAGTTCTAATTCATATCAGATGCAGGTGGCTATTCATTCTCTAACGTCACCACTTGCTGGTTGAGTGACTGACTTACTTTGTAATTCTTTCCTCAATGACTCAGCTTGTGATTATCTTCGCCAGGGCTCTCAACAAGGGTAGGGTCGCGACAATCTCTCTTTCTCGTAGATTGTTATGGCGGCCAGCAGATCTATCTAATACGATTGCTCTTTTATGTATCCTCACTGAGACACGCTACTTTCGTATTAATCGAAGATAATTTAGAACTGACCGTCATTACTTCAACTTTGTTAGGAGTATATCCACCAGTAAACTGTGATATATGTGTCCATCAATCCGAGACTGGCCTCGTGATATCATAATAATTAGTTTTATGATAAAGGTTTTTGCTTGATAGGTGTTAGTCGGAATGTCTTGTACCATGGGCGAGAAATTATCGTGAGAAGATATATTAGACGACCCAAAGGCACTCAGCGGTCTAGGTCTACACGACGGAAGGTTAACCACAGATAGAAGCCCTCAATAACTTCGACACGGAAACGATAATTAGCAAAGCCATAGCGGGCAGTGCTCTTTGGATTCGCATTATGTGTCAACCAAGTATTAGAAGAATAGAGTGTGCCACACCCGCCACACGCCCTACTAGCTCCTCACCTATCATATAGTGAAAGCACGTTCCATATCGAGCCAACTCAGCTAAAACAAAATATGTTATGAAAAAAGTGTTCACGACTAAAAAATCCCGGTTGCGCGAGACATTATTTCTGCAATACATAAGAAGGTGGCTACGTTCTCTCCTATCCTCATTTTCTATAGTTACCCGACGTTTATCCATTTATCTCGTTCCAATATTTCTGTAAGTCTTTGTGTAACACCTGATAGAAGAGAATTACAATATTAATGTCTAATTTCGCACTCGACAAGGAGAGGTCCGTATCTGGTCCGACAACTCGCGCGTCTCTACGGTGTGCAGCTATTCCGCACGACTTACCATGACCAATTATATACTATAATTGCATCTCCTATCGGAGGATGTGAATTAATAGTTTAACATGTATAGGTACTGCTCTATGTGGCCCGTCCATCAGTTATCAGGATAACTAGGATATTGATTAATCAAGGGGTGTCAGTTTCTCCTTCTGATTAATAAGTCAAGTTAAGGGATAGTTAATAGCAAACAACTGCTCAACCACACCAAAACTCCCGATTACAACGTCACGGTCTAGCTATTTAAATTATATTGTATTCTTAATCCGCTCCCATCATTTGTCTCCTTGTTTTATGAGGAATATTTTTAGGTGTGAGGGGATTTAGGCTTTATTGCGATTAATTCTTGATACATTTTTGCTGCGATAAACTAGTAAATATAACGTCCCAGAAATTTGCAATCTATAAACAATAATCAGTATACGCCTTAGAACCAAGGTCCAGACTGTGTGTGAGTTGCCTGGGTTGTTCATATTGTTGATTCGATCGCCGTTCAAATTTAGTGCAGAACTGTACTCAGTATTCCAAAGTACATTGACACTCTTTATCCTCTTCTGGAACTTAGAAAATGCAGTATATTTAGCCTCGTGTGAGTGGGTATGGAACTGTGATAATTCATAATTCATCTAATGATTCTTCGTTTTTATATGTTTTTACATATATATCAGTTCCTTCGGTGAAGTGGCCTATTCCTCAATAAATCTTAGCAAATGGTACCTCAGTACTCACCTTGTAAATTTTCCTCATATTTGTCGTTGTGAGTTTAAACGGTCGTGAGGCTATATTAGAAACACTTTCTCCTCATCAATACCACTAACCGTTCCTCCAAGGGTTTAACAATAATATACTTTCTACTTTACCAACTTTACGGTGACCATCATGCAATACTTTTTCCAACCTTCATTGGACAGGAATTGCTCGAGTTATCAGAAACTTTGCATGAGTTACTATATAACTTCAAGGTTATTGGAAACATCATTATCGAATTTCATGCCATGCATAACACACAACTGAGTATGAGAGAAGCGCTTAATTGCTCGATGGAATTGCTAATGCAAGATAGTTTGGCTCACAACGCGGCCTCGTTTATATACATACTTTGTTTTATTGAGAACATTTTGGCATTGTGTTCACCTCTCGCCTGAAAATGTTAATGCTCTGCGTTATGTTTCTGCGATCACGATAATGTGACGTCACATAGTATAGAGAATAAGCTCTGGTACCTTCCAACGTTCCCGAACTAAAGGACTCTCATTATGAATGAGCAACGATACGTTGACGAAAATCTTTTCAGGCTTAGATTAGAATGCTAATAAGCTATTATGATGCCCGTTCATGTCGCATAGAATTAGTATATAATCACAACTAATGTCTCAAATAAACGCTAATATTACATAAGTAATATTCGAGGTGTGGTCGCTAGTATGACCCTTCAGGCAAAACAGTCACAAATCATAATCCCCTAAAAAATGGTTAGCTTCCGCTTATTTATCCTAGGCATGTCGCTTGTATACTAGCAGTTTTTGGAATATATTATTCTAAATGACACGAAGTTAAATTTGTGTGGACATCTGTTTGAGGTTATTTAGCGATCGTTTTTGTTCATTGTGAAGGGGCATGAAGAGTTATTGCAATATTTCATTAAAAAAATTAATACATTCACCCAAAGGAACCAGCTTAATTTTTTATGACTCTGGAATCTACTAAGTTACCATACACACTGATCCGTGCTAAGAGATCTCCACTCATTTTGTGTTTATTCTCGCAGTTGCTATAGACACAAGCCGAGAAATAGCTTAAGTGGTTCTCTCGGTTGTTTTCTAGAATGCGAGTATTTAATTGTATATATAATATATTACCAAAGTATTAAACAGACATTATAATATTCTTTTTGTAGTTTAGTATATTGAGGTATCATGTACGAAGAAAGATTTTACATTGTAATATAAAATAAAGAAATGTAAGGTAGCAACTCAGTTGGCTAACAATCTCGAATGTTTTTCATTTACAGTACAATACAGTTTCGGATTAAACACCAGAGAACAGCTCACTTTGGATGTAATTGTTTGAATTTGCACGTAGTATACGAAAGAAAATAATAGAAGTATGCTCGAGACTCCTCTATTTTCTAAACAATTTGAATATTAACATATTCGATTCTTGCCTTCTCTTATAGAATCGAAGGTACCAGATTTATTTCCCAACCGTACCACGTTGCGATATAGCTTCTCTTCTTGGGTTTGCCCATGGTGCTATGATATATACGGGCTCCTTCTCACCCATTACCTCTTGCTCCTCACCTTTCGCCATCATTGGTGAGTAGCTATTACTCTCGAAGGAAGGGTAGCTGTGGAAGTGAGATCGGGCAACATAGGTGCTAAGCTGTTTTTAGCTTTACTTTTCCGGTTGAGTTCGCTAGAACTAAGTTGTATCTTCTGCTCGCTTTTCGCATGTATGTTTTAGAGAGCACTGACTTTAGACTAAGTGTTGGGAGCCGTAACGATAATTCTAAGGTTATCTGCTTTCCTCGCTTTAGTAAGTGCTGGAGCGGAACGAGTAAAACCCCGTGGGCTGTATCATTAGTCCTTTAATGTTGTTTGACTAAGCGACCTCAACGAGTGACCTGGGTTGTTGGTACCTTTCTTCAAGCCAGTTCTTTTATACGCAAACCTATTAGATCCTTACGTAAGCGATCGTTTGTGGTCTGACTTGAATTAAATATCAAGTTCTGTGTAATTATTGAGGATCCATTGTGTCCAGGAAGGTTAGGAAGGCTAGGATATTCTGACCTATGTGATACGACTAGTAATTTCTTAAACTTGTGGTTTACGACGGCTATTTTTAGGCGGCATTTCAATTCAAATTCCGCTGCTGGTAAGCGTATTTTTTTTTTATGTTAGCAAGTTATAGTACTTGATGCACCCGTAGTTTAAGATAAATATCGTATTAACACTAGGAGTCACAGATTACATTTGATGTCCATCAATCCCTTCTTCTATTAACTCAATTAGCACCATATAGTAAATATGTAGTTCTAATCAAAACTTATTGATCCACGTGTCGCTCAATGAAACCAGGTATCTGCGAGAGGTTAGTAGATAATTGATCTGAGAGATGTGTTGGAAATGGGACGGGAGCAGGAAGTAAAACAACGATTTGCTAGTCGTTTATAGCACAAAGTGAAAATAACAATTAACGTCCAAAATGCATGTTGTGACGTCAATTCTCTAAGGACCGTCACCAAGAAGAGCAAGTATCATCGAGATGATTATCCAAAATTAATAGAATGTTCGCTTTCAACGTATATTTCAGCCAATCATAAATTGCTGCTGTTAGATTAGTAACACAGTAAATTAAATTGTTTATATAATAGATTAAACCGCTTTTGAAACTGCAAAGTGCACTCCTCTTCCACAAATTTATGCACGTGTAGATGGTTCCCATAGCTTGTGATTAGTGAAAATGCCTGTGAGAATTTATATTATTTTACATAAGACAGGTATTGCTAATTTAAGAAAAAAATTTAAATTCATTACGTATTCGGATCAGAGTTATTAAAATTAGGGAAACATCTTTGGCTATATTGATGAAAACCAGAATGAGGGCTGCAGGTGTTATACGTCTTCCAGTTTGGCCGTCATTGCCGCAAAACCTTATCATGAGAGAATAACGTTATAAATGGTTTCGAGTGGCCTAACCTTATAATGATATGTATACTGTTAGTAAATAATTCCGAAAATTTTAACTTAATAAGTCTGTTTTGTTAAGGCTTGGGAAAGAGATTTTTAGTGCTTTATTCCTCGCCAATATTTTAAATCAATATTTTATATAACTCACACAACCAACCTACCAGATACCGCGAATCCTACTATTTTACTCATATGCTTTTGAGATCATTCGAAATAGACGATAAAACGAAAGATAATTATTATATCGTGTCCTAAAGTGAGGTAACGTAGATAATGCAAAAGCCCATCGATTTAGAGTCTCTCGTACTAAAGTTGAATACTTGTAAGGCAGTCCTTATTGAGCTTAGTTTCTTAGTGAACACTGTGAACAGACATTATAGATGCAGGGCAGGGCAGCAGAGCTGTTCTAAGTGAACTTGGAGTCATCATAGAGCAGCTTTAGAGCAGTCAGTAGAGATGCTTTAAGTTAACTTAGAGCAGTCATGAAGCAGTTCAAGAGCAGTCAGCAGAACTGTTCTAAGTTAACTTAGAGCAGTCATTAGAACTGCTCTACGACTGCTTTTAGAGCGATTTTGTATGTGTTTTTTGGGACTATGATTACGTTTAATACTTTGTTACTTCGCCATTTTATATTAGAACTGGTCGCATCGGTACCTTAGCTTGATATTGTCAATTATTTGTACAATCGTCCTCACAAAGGTACCAAAGCAGACAAAAAATACGGATTTCATTCATTTTAGCATGGGTTACACGAACCTTTATGATGTTGATAAAAATATACAAACAGAAATGGGCAATTGTTGCTCTCATTATAAACACTAGTGTGAGATAGTAGTCTTTCGAAATCATAACGTTAAACAGTCAATGTTACAACACAGAACGCCTGATAATGGTGAACGCTCTCCAGCATCTGAAGTTTCAATATGAATAAATCTCATTCTGACATGAATAAAAACGTTTACATTTTTAATTGATTCAAGGAAACACAAATTCCTTTCTCTAATTAAAATTTTTTTTTATTAAAAAGAAATGTCTCCCCTCCTCCTCAAATTGAAAGTGCTCCAAATTAATACCATTTCCCTTAATGCACTACATGGTATGGAGGAGTAAGCACAAGCAAGAACATAAACATTATGAATCGTAAAAAGTGCTGTGACAAAATGATGGAGGAAATATTCAAAAATATTTCAATGCTATCCAATAAGCTATATAGAAAGAGAAGTGTTAACAAGCTAGTTTACATCGACACCCCTCTTAGATCTGTTATAAAATTTACACTGTATGATAACAATTGTATCCTCCTGTCCTGAGTATATGCACATTTTTAAATGCATTGAAGCATTATACAAATTAAGTTTCAAGTCTATCTGATCATTCGTATAGGATTAGTATTCACAAGCTATTTTACATCCACACCTCTCTTAGATCCACCTTAACTTGTAGGAAATTATTGGATCCTCCTGTCCAGACAATATGCACATCTACAAAGAGCTGTAAAGCATTGTACATGTACAAATATCAAATTTATCTGATAAGCGTTCACAATCTACACCCTCCACCCCCGTTGGATCCCCCATAACTTGAAGGAGAATAAGTGGATCCTCGATCCTGTCCTTAAAATATGCACATCTACAAATGGCAATGAAGCATTGTACACAGTGTCAAGGCTATTTGATATACCGTATAGAAGAAGAAGTGTTCCCAAGCTATTTTACACACTCCATCCCTGTTGGATCCACCATAACGTAATGAAAATAATTGGATCCTCATGTCCTGAAAATATGTACATCTACAGATAGCAATGAAGCATTGTACACAGTTTCAAGACTATCTGATACATGTGTATTGAATATGTATTACATGTCATTTATATAACATCAAAGTACATGCACTGAGACCAAATCTCTTTTCTTTCCAATGATAATAATTAACATCTTTGAACATTTTTAGCCTACGCTAGAGCAGAACAAATACTAGATTATATAATATTTTTTCAAGAATTTGATTTTTATGCTAAACATTATTTCTTACATTACTGTCCAATATTACCAAAAAAAAAAAAGCAAAGGAATTAGTTCTCACCTAATAGATCACATTAGATCTATTTTTTGCTTAGTGTTTTTCGCTTGCATGTGAATGGCAAACATTGAATAAACTATAAATTGCGTATCTGTTTTTCCACTCTGTTGACTATAAGTACCACCGTACCAGATACAGTTGCATCGCATTTTTTTTTTAGAAGAACGGCACGATTAAAGAGGATGCTGTGCCATCTATTTGTCCTACATTCCAACTCGAACAAGACGACAACCATCTCAAGAGTCCAACTCGTCAGTATTGCATCATCAAATGTTCAGCAGAAGTACGGATCGGTCTTCAAAGGATGAAAGAAAAAGTAGAATAGGAAAATCCAGATAGTCTGTTGCACATAGAGTGTTAGTGTATCTTCTTGTCGTTTTTCCATTTTGAAAACTTAGAACAATCTAAAGTATCAATTTAAATACAATTTTCAGGACTTTGGACATTTCAATTTTGAGTCGGCTCGCGCACGAGTAGACTACCTTGCTTGAGCCAATTGGAGAGTATGCATCACTACTTTTGATATCTTACACTGACTGCAAATATCCTCTGTATACGGATTATCAATTATGCGCTATTTCCAAACAATTTCATAATTTTTGGAAAATACGTGTTGACATTTTCTTAACATATTATTTAGGCGCTTCACAATACATTACAGATTTAACCAATAAAGGGCGCATGAATACACGTGTAATATAACCAGTCAAGCCTCATCAGCATGTTGAAATAAAAAAAAAAGATATATAAAATATAATCTTATATACTTGAATATAAGACACGTATCATGATTTAAAACACCATGCTTTTAGAGTCATGAGGTATTAGCTCTCATATCAACGCATGTAACACATTCGTACGAGGAGTGGTTTGGGAGATTAGATACTGCATGAAGTTCCTGCATTCTTGCTTCGTACTCTTCAAATATTTCCAATGTAGGCGCCTAAATTTGATTATATGGTGGCTTCTTGAAGGCACTGATTGTTTAAGATGTTTGTCTTGCCAGATAACTTGCAAAGTTTCTTACGCGGTTTTGTTTACAGAACTTTCTGACAGTCAGGTATAATTACGCATCGATTGTACGAGTATTTGGTTGCAGAAACCATATTTACCCATTCTTTTTGACGACTAGTTTCTACCCCTTTTTCTGAACGCCAGTTTTACCGGCTATTACAGACAATGAATAAACCATTTTGCTTTACTCGCTTTGTTCGTTTATACGCAGTTAATCATACTATTTGTTGGTCTATCGCCATCAGCACTACAAGGGTGTCAGAATGGAATTTCGTCAAAGAAAGACGCCGAAAGATTTATAGCTCACGGTTGACCAAACGACAACACCTACATTACACTGGACATTCGAATTTGTAAACGCTGTGTAAATGTACGGGGTGTCAAGTGGGAATACTTGAAGTAAAAGCGATGATTACTGATTTTAATAAAGTGTTTACACTTCTGTTTGTAGATTTCGGAAGATTCATTTGTAAACATTGGACAGGGTGTTCTAAAGTAAGTACCAAAATATTTGGAAAACAAAACCTCGAAGTAATGACATTTTAATAAATACATTTTATAACTGCTTTAATTACAACATATTAGAAACTAATGCTTATTAACATGTGAAAAAATCTACTGTTCTCACTCGTCACCAATATACAATTATTTTACTGTTTTGTTCACTGCGACAATAACAGATTGTAGAGATCAGAAAAGGATTTTGTGCACTTCCTAGAAACCAGCCATTAGTAGTTCCACAGGAAGGTCCGCCCGTGTTCCAGTTTATTTTCGGACAGTAAGGTCACGACTTCAAAAGTCCAGAAAAATAAATCCTCACCTCTTGTCTTGTATCAAAAAGAGGAGCATCTACTAAGAACTTGTACCAAATACAGAAGTGCCCATCCTCTTGCAAGAGCACAAAGAAGCTGTAACAGTTCTTTCTGGGCGTTACTTGTGACATACTAAGAAGCAAGGTAAATACATAAACATCCGTTGCAAGTCAACAATATTTTACCAGCTTGTACAGAATGCATAGGGCAAAAGATTTTGGCTCAAGACATAACTGCGAATTAATTTGTTTGGGTACCATCTATCTAATTCGTGTACAACGATATCAAGGGACACCGAACCTACTTATTTCTAACAGATCAGAGGTAGAATCCACAGTTGACCTTCAATAGCAAATAGAGCAGATCAACATACAGTTGGAGGAAACCTTGAAGTTAAATGCAGCATTTGCGAGAACTCTCGAGGAAGAAGAGTATTTTTTTGCTCTTTACCTACGGTTTGCATCTAGCCTGCTGCTAGCACAGAAGTGGTAAGGCGTCTGAACTGATATTGTTAGGATGTTTACACCAATGACACCTAGAGGTAGACGAAATCAAGATTCTTAGCATTTGAACAAAATTGAGTGACACGGAAGGAAAGCGAGGACACTGTAGTTGACAGGAACAAAGATGCCTCTACAGTGGAGTAGCTTCTGAAAAACTTAGATGCATGATTTGCTTCATAAACGCTGAATCATTTATTCTCATTTGACAGCAAACGCTTGCAGCGAAAATGTTCATGAAAACTTACATGAAATGAAAGAAGTCTACCAATCAAGAATGTGAATCGCACGGAGCAATTCGCTCTTTCTTTGGAGAAATCGAGGAGCAAAGACCAGCAGTAGACTCAACTTTGCCTTCAACTCCATTGACCAGCAGTTCCGATGATGCGTGCAGCCAGTTCAGATACCCTGACTCGACTACCCTCATACCCAAGGCCACATGGCCCGGTTGGCATCCACACCCCACACTCTTCCTCTCCACCAACCAGCAATTCCAAGTAAACACTCAAGTCGAGTTCACACGGACAGGCTTTGAGAAACACTGCTGTTATCGAAGCAAGAAGAACAGCGCCCATCGCCTATGGAACCGAGCTCTCGAGTAAATCTAGACACTTGACAAGACCTTTGCAGCGGCCCCCATACCAAGCTGCTACTTATGATGTCAAGAGACATTGATCGTATTTTGGTTCATTCTAAAGCTACAGAGCGGTATTAGCATGTCCGAAATGAGAAAAAATAGGCTTAACGAAGCTTAAAAGGAAAAGCTATGTGTATGTTTCTCCTGACCTAGGGCATTGACCGGAAACATATAGGCCTCACGTAAAAGCTTATGAAGCATTGGACTGAGAACCCCCCTTCTATGCGAGGAGTTGCAGTATAAGGCAAAAGGGGAACTAAATGTGAATTTGGAGAGGAGGTGCGTCGTTTAATTACTCAGCTACCCTGTACAGATTGAAATGCAACCAGTTGCCGCAGAGGCATTTCTTCGTTTGTTTCGAAATTCTAAGATTGCTTTGATTCTGAACCGAGCTCCAAAAGACTTTAATGATGCCATTGAGTTAGTTACCTCCAAGAACACAATTAACAAGCCACGTTGGTCGAGATTATGATCAACAAAGAAGAGGAGAGAGCCAACCGTGAACTTGGACTGACTAGCCTGCATGTATGACATTAAAAGAGATCAGAGTTTTAAGTGCACAAAGAGTGCAGAACCCATATGTGACAAAATTGAACAACTTGACCATCGTCTTGAGCAGTGAATGGCTCTTAAGAACAGCAATGAGCAGAAAAGCAAAAGCGTGAGCATTTTCAAACCTGGAGAGTCGATTATCCAGTGACAGATAGGTCACTTTAGAGTGAATGCAAAGCACGGGTCTTGTCTGAAAACTCAGGAGAACCATGGTCCTATAAGTGAAGAAGTTTCTAGAAAATGGAAACAAATGCACAAGGTTCAATCCGCTGAAGCGAATCATAGTACCTGTGCTTCAAATAAGCATGGAGGCCAGTGGGTAGTGGACACGGGCTTAGATGCAACTGTTATTCGTTAGCTTCGAAGCATTCTGGATTAGATACAGGGCTTCAGGAAGCATCAACTACTAAATGCGGAATGCCGAGATGATGCATTTGGAGTGTCACTGCGACAATCCAAATTGGCAATCATATTAAGAAATGGCAGTCTATGTACCCAATCCGACACCAGTATTGATTGAATATCTATTGAATTCCATTGATGCCGTAATCCATACAGGCAGGAACCTGCGGACATTGGAAGAATTATCTCAGGTAACACTGAAGTTGTGACGGCAATTCCCTACTAGCCTGTCTCTTGTATGAATGCATATACCTCCGGAAAGTGAAAGGATCATTATTGGCGAGTGCAGGTCACCTAATAGACCCAGGAGTTCTTAGACGGCCGATGATTCAACACCAAGTGCCCCCTCTATACGTGTTCGGAAAATTCTTTATCGTGATTAAGTGACCATAAAAATCAGAGTTTAGAAATGAATTCTCCGAAGACTTCAACTTACAGTTCGAGACTAGTATCGAGATATAAGACTTGTGAAATTCCACAGAAGTGATCGTGCAAGAGATTTCAGTGTAGTAATATTACTTTTATGCAGAGTGCTATTTTCTATTTGAAATATATAAGTTACACTTCGGTTCATATTATTTCTGAATACATCACTAGTAAAGCGTAATTAAGAATGCAAGTAGGATTTCGGCTCATACATTTTTGCTTTGCACGTGTATAAAATTTCTACTTAAAAACAAATATTGAGCATTCCTCCTGATTCAAAGTGTCATAATTTTAATTATTTGATGTTCACAGGACTGTGTGATTTATTAAGCGCTAAATCTAATACACATTTACACAGTTATGCAGAAAGCATAGTCTGCTGTCATATTGCAAAAGTAGATAAATCACTATCTGAAAGTTTATTCCAATACAAGTACAGTGCAATGTAAAAATTATGTACATACAAAAAGTAATTGTTTACCAACATATTTAAAGATAAAATACTAAGTGAATGTGCAATTTTATAACAATCAACTATATCAGTGGCCGGATCCAGATTTGTCGAAAGAGCCCCATGAATGAATCGATATATGAAGCCCTTATGGCCCAGTAGGTGAAGATCTATCCGAGCTCATCATGTTTTAGATCATAAATTAATCATATACTTTTAGTATATTACATTGTTCATTAAGTTTGTCACCGAAAGTGGAATTGGCCCAGCTAGCCCCCCCCCCCCCCCCCCCCCCACACAACACCTTCGAAATCCACAGATAATGCTTAGCAATCCTCATCATTCAATCTTTGGAGCATGAACCTCACTTATAATCAGAATTCACTAGAGTTTCCTGATGATTCTATGAATTTGTTTAACAATTAAATATTATACTATATATATTCAAATTTCTTTATAATATTATATAATATATATATACTAGAATTAAGAAATTTGTCACATTAATTATATAATCATTCGAGCCAATACGTACATCGACAATACCTCATCCAGTATGCTGCATGCTGTCATAATTACCAATCTAAATTGCAATAATTGTGGTCATAAAAAAAATATGATATAGTAACATGTAATAATTGTAATACATTTTTTCAAACCGTTTGTATCTGTGAAGAATCCTCAGATTGGAATTAAATTACAATCGAGCTCAATAATTCTCACATTAAATAGTACATTTGATATGGCTGAACATTTCTTGATAAGTCTCAATACAAAGCATATTAGTACCAGTGAAATTTGATATAGTGTATTACAAATAGTGTATTATACAGCTAGATTGAATTTTCATCAATGTTTTATTTCTGTATTAACCTATAAGATTTTTACAAGTAGCCGCAGTGCATTCATCGTCATGAATCCACTGTTTTGTCAAGTCAATTGCCTTCAGAACTGCAACGGATGTGAAATGCTACGTGGATGACGTCGAAAGTTGGTGGGCAAGTCTACTTTCATTGAAACAGTAAGTCAAAAAATAAAGTTGGGTGGATTGCTAAATCTGATAGAACTCAAGAACCTAGACATTGGCTCGTTGGAAATGTTAGGATATCTTAGTGCATCTCAACATTAATTTTATTCATGGTTGACTTAAAAATTAGTCTCATAATATATACAAGCTCTCAGTAACTTCTTATTCTTGATTTTCACGACCAACCCTTTAAATCCACTGTCTCGGAGCTTCAGATTCCCACATAAATATTACAATAATGATATAGCGCATTAATCTCATACATGGCTTAATGCGCAGCTGGCATAAATGTTGTACCGTATAGCTTCTATTATATTATATATATATGCTGAAACTTTTCTGTGATAAGGCGCAATTACAAAGTAAATATAGTTACCAGATTAAAATTGCAGAAATATAGTGTATTACCAAATAAGTGATATACAGCAGAATTTAAAATTTTCATTCAATTTAGTATTATAAATTTTCAAGTACAGTAGCCGCATGCATTTATCTTCCAATCTTACTGTTTGACAAGCCTTCAGAACTGCAATGATGTGAAACGTACGCTGGGGTTGACGTCTATGTGGGGGCAAGTCTACTTCACTTAAAACAGTAAGTTCAAAAAAATATATAGTTGCAATGGATGAAAATATCTGGAAGAACAAGTAACTAGAAATCGACTTCTTAGCTTATTTCACTGACCCAAACCCTTAATCAACTGCATCGGTCCTAAGACCAGCCAAGTTACGTGAAGACATCAGAAGGTTTGAGCCTCACCTGAGCCGAAGGCTCAAGTGGCTTTCTGATCAAAATTTGCCGTTGTCTGTCGTCTCATCTGTTGTCGTCGTAAACTTTTCAATTTCAACTTCTTGCAGAACCCGTTGGCCAAATTCAACCAACTTGTACACATATCTTGGTGAAGGCTTCAATTTTGGTTCAAATGAAGGACCAGCCCTCATCAAAGGAGTAATCACGAAAATGCACAAATTAGGTGGATGTCATTTAAAAACTTCTTCTCATAAACCAATGGCCAGAAAAGCGAAATCTATATGGAAGTTCCGATATAGTGGGATTAGTTTGTTTTCAATCATGACCCCCGTGGGACGGGGCCAATAGGATCAAAGTTTGACCATTGATTATAGAGCGAAAATTTTAAAAATATATCTTCCCTTGCAAGAACCACTGGGCCAGGAAAGACTGAAACTTATAGAGCTTCCTGATATAGAGGAGATTTCAGTTTGTTCATCATACCCCGGGGGTATGATGCCACAATAGGGGTCAAAGTTGACATATGATTATCATAGAAAAATCTTTAAAAATCTTCTTCTCAAGAAACGGGGCCAGGAAAGCTGAATTCTATATGGAAGCTTCCTTAGATAGAGAGGAGATTCAAGTTTGTTCAAATCAGACCCTTGGGTATGATGAGCCCCAATAGGTGTCAAGTTTTACATGGCAGATATATAAAATTCTGTAAAAATCTTTTTCATTAACCAGAAGAGTGGATGTTACCTAAAAAACTTCTGAAATGAGTAGATTTAACTGGTTCAGATAATGCCTAACAACGCCTACCCCACCACATAGGTTAGATTTAGTCCACCGTGCGCTACTTCAAATCCAACTACTGTCTCTATGAAGTAGCTGGCTCAGGTGACGATGGTGACCCTTGGGCCTCTTGTTTTTCTTGAGTGTATTCTTTTTTGGCAAATTTATCATTTTCATATTCTATTTATGAAAATTCTCTTTTATGTAAAATTATCATGTTAATTATTTATTAAGTGATGACAGATGGATTCAATTTAGAAATTCTAATATAATTTTTTTGCTGAAATAATGCAAAATATAGTTACTCTCCAAATTATCTTCAAGAAACCTTCCTTAAATGGCCATAATTTACTGTTGTCATTTGTTTCAATCTGAATATTATTTCACATTCAAATTCTTAGATAAACTTTAACTTTTGATTCTGAAATCAAATAGATAGATTAAACTCATTTCGGGCCTCTTGATTCCATTTTCAAAATTGCAACAAGGGGATAACTCTGGTTTTGTGACTGACTAAAAGTAAATGCTTCTATCTCATCAATTATTTACACATAATAACCTTCCATGTGTGACACAATCCTTTATTAAGCAAATCTTAAATGCATGCAATAATTTAAAAGGTACGCATTTATTAACATGTTTAGACATTCCTGGAGTCTTGCATCAAGATCTGAGCGATCACATATAAATGGATTACCTAGTCCATATTGATTAAGTGAATTGAAGCTAATTACCATGCAGTGTAAAATTCTTGGTATCAGTGCAAAAAGTGCAGTAGAAAATTTAAATGTTTCATCATGTTCATGTTTTATAATTTCTGTATTAATATATCGTAGGGTTGCATTCTGCTTTGATCATTACTGCACTTTGTGGGGTTTGGAACTGCACTTGTGAAACAGGGACACTTGAGTCTTTTCGGTGGGCAATTTACTTCCACTTTAAACGTGGTAGTAGAAAAAGTATGTTGCATATTGGATGCAAACTATCTTAATAAATCAAGAACACCTATTGCAAATTGGCCTTGTTGGAAAGGTTAGATTTTTGCAAACTTCTTATTTCATATATGATTGTCCAAATCTTTTGGCGCACATGGCCAGAAGGGTCAAGCTACAGCTTTCTGACACCTTTTGTCGTCGTCTGTCGTAACTTCACATTTCGACTTCTTCTCCAGAACTGCTGGCTAAATTGGACCAAACTTGGTGTAATATCTTTGGGTAAAGAGGATTCAATTGTTCAAATGACCAGCACCCATCAAAGGGAGATAATCACGAAAATGCAAAATAGGTGGTCTCATTAAAAATCTTCTCAAACCATGGCAAGAAAGCTCCAAATTATTTGAAAGCTTTCGATATAGTAAATTCAAGTGTTTTCAAATACGTGGACCCTCAGGGTAGGTGGGGCCCACAATTGGGATGGGGGGGAAGTTTACAGCCAAATATTAAAGGGAAACTCTTCAAAAATCTTTTTTCTCGAGAAACCACTCGCAAGTAAGTTTGAAATTATATGAATGCTTCTTGATAAGTTGGTGGAAATACTTGTTTAGTCAAATCATGACCGCAAGGGGATATGGTGCGGCCTCATATGGAATCAAAGTTTTAACATGCAAAATATAAAGGGAAAATAAATTTACTTTCTTGAACCCAAATGCACCAGAAAGGGATATTTTATCTGAATTACTTCCTGAAATGGAGTAATTAAAGTTTGTTTCAGTTTCATGCCCCCTGGGTGTGGGAATAGGGGGCCACAATAGGGAACAAAAGTTTGAATATACTAGTATTAGCGGAATATCCTTTAAAAAAAAACCTTTCAAGAATGCAAAGTGGCAGAGTTTGTCAACTAAACATGGAGCATCATTATTATAGGTGAATTGAAAGATTTAATTGGTTCAAAGGTGGCCCCCTGGTCAGGATGGGGCCACAATAGGTGGGACCAAAATTTACATAGTTTTATATAGGAGAATTATCATCTTTAAAAATCTTTCACCATCGAAACAGTTGGACCAGGTTTCATTTGTAATTAATAACATGGAAACATTCAGATTTTAAATGAATCCCCCCCCCTCGGACTCGAAAAAAAAAAAAAAGTTATGACCCACTTTTTAAAAAAATAATTAATTTGTACATATCTAGGTAAATAATATTTATATCAATATTGGAATAGAATGAAATTAATACTTTATACTTGGAAAATGAAATTCTAGATTAGCTATATTTATACATAAATTTTTTTTTACAGATTCACTATGAAGAAAATAGCTGGTACGCGCATTGCAGTGTGCATTCCTTAAATAGGATTGATCCATCATATTCAAGACTTCAGTTATTGAAAGAATCCACCATCAAAGGCAAATTTAATTCTGGTGTGTGGGCCGGCACAGATGCAGTAAAGTCCATGCCACTAACTCTTATGTTATCAATATAACTTAACAAGATTTAAATTTGCTTTAACTTTAAAAGTTACACGTGATATATGTATTGTATATATAATCTCAGCCATCTAGTTTTTTACTGTGGAGATTATCAATATTTCACTTTAGGTAAAAAAAAAAAAAAAAAAAAGAAAAAAAAAACCAAAGCAATTTTTATTACACAGTGGTGTAACATTGTGTCAATTTCTGAGTCAAACTATTTATTTTGTAAAATATGCTCATTGTTGGAAAATTTTAAATTTCAATTTTCAAGTATGAGCAGTGACTTGTAAATTAAATGGTACTTTTTTAACAAACTTTTTTACATAGTCATTTCTTAGACTTAAGGAAAATATGCATACATTCAATGTAATTTTATATAATATATTCTGCAAGGCTCCTCTCTTATGAAAGTGTACAGTCTATATAATTCTAATTTCATTTGTTGCCATGCAATGATATTTGATAATTTACTTTATTTGTGCATTTTTAAGGTTCAAATTAGTATAATGACAACATTTGCATATCTAGTAAGTGGATAATGGTGGGATTTTTGTAATTATTTATCATCATTTGAAAGGGTTTATCAAACAAGAATAATTTAACTACTTAGAATTTTTAAATTTTTATTCCTGTTTGACTCTTTGGAAAGAGCATGTTTTATCAAATTATTTTAAAATAAATAATTTTATCAACATTTTTGTAGTAAAGTACTATACTTCTCTAATAATAAATATGAACATAAAATATATTCAATTTACCAACAAATTTTGTATTAAAATAGATTTTTCTTATTTTATAAAGGGCAATAACTCTTCCAAAAAGTTTCAAGTGCAAAGTCTGGCTCTTAACTGTTACTGTAAAGAGGGAAATATTGCAAGTTTTATTTTTGCTATATTCGCGGATTACATTACAAGCGCGAATAAATCCACATAAAGCCCTGTTCAAAGTATATTGGGATATGATTCTAGCTCGTGCAGCCTCATCATCCTGCGAAATTTAATACTATCCTGACATACAACAATTAAAGTCCTAAATTTTTAGGCCCCGCTAACTTAAAGTAAAGTCCTTTCAGTACCTGCAGTCTTGTGAATTTGATGTATCATACTTATAATACATGTAGCTATTAGACAGTGACACTTTATTGTTTTTTTAAAATCATTCTAAATTGTTCATTATCTTTCATATAACTACATACTAATTCTCAATCACAAAATATGTCACTCAATTTGTCTTTTATTTTTAACAAATTACTTTTTCATCAGTATACAGCTTGTATGCTACAATGATGTACATTGTAATCGTCTTGTATTGGAGGAACGCCATATTTATGTCTCCCCTCATATTGTTTTCGTACTTTTTGTCCATCTGGCCGTCTCTGTGTCACAAAATCTCGTGACGCGTCTCCTCTAAACCGTTTATCAGATAACTTGAAACTTTGTACAGTGCTTCCTGCATTTGTAGATGTGCATTGTCAGACAGGAGGATCCAATTATTTCCTTTCAAGTTAGGTGGATCCAACAGGGGAGTGGTAATATAGCTTGTGAACGCTTCTCCTTCTACACAAGC
>CAJDSM010090544.1:0-14087 GCA_903981925.1 Ostrea lurida
GCAATATTTTTTTAAAAAGAAAATTATGTCGATATCACGAGATAATATCTCGTTCGCACGACATATTATCTCGTGATAACGAGATTATTATGTCGTTTCGCACGACTTATTATCCGTGAATAACGAGATATTAATTCTCCGTGCGCACGACTTATTAGCTTCGTTGATAACGAGGATATTATTCGTTCGCACACGATCTATTATCCTCGTGATATGAGATATATCATGTCGTATATCACCGAGATATTATCTCGTTCGCACGACTATTATCTCGTGATAAGAGATATTATGTCGTGCGCTATACGACTTATTATCTCGTGATACACGAGATCATTTATCACGTTTGCTCAACTTATTATATTGTGATAACGATATGTTATGCACATATAGATGTATGTTTGAAAATGCAAGCAGCTAAATGTGGTGAAAATGGAAAGGATCAGGAATTATTTACCGTTATAAAATCTCAGTTTGATGTGCATATTATCTGAGCGTCATGTAAGACGAATTCTAAGCGGGCATTTTGATATAAATGCAAAAAACAAAACCAAAAAAAAACCAAGAGTTGGGCCAACTCTGAGCCCTGGACACACCAGAGGTGAGATATGTTAGATGTTGCCACCTTTGTTTCCAATCAACTGGACACATCATAACAACAATTACCACGAACATGGATTCCTGGACGTATTAGAAGGAAAATCAGGTGCTCAAGACTGTCGAACGGTCACATCTACCGTGCACCCGATAAATGTAACTCAGAACAAGTGGTCACTGTTTTCTGGTAGACATAAGAAAATACCCCAACAACAAAGATTATGCACTTTTTGTAATGCTGTTGATGACGAATTTCATTTCTTTTTACAATATCATTTAAATATACTAAAACATGTTAGATAATGGTAACTATCCCTCGTTCAGTTTGTTTGAATTCCCATTGACACGAATTGTGCTCGTTTGTTAACTAGCTTGTTTTTATATTCGTATGAAGTAGAATTCATCCAAACGCTTCTACAGGAAAAGAAGAAATATCTGAAAAATTGGAGACCAATTACTCTATTAAATACTGTGTATAAAATTGATCAGGTTGTATTGCCAGCAGGATAAAAATATAAATAGACAAAATAATTAATCAAGATCAAACAGATTAAATTTCCAACAGATATATTGGTAAAAATACAAGGCTGATTTACGATTTAATTCAGTCGGACTACATAAGTCTGGAACGAACGAAAATTACTATCCTGGGGTTAATTGCCTACTTCAATTGTTACTCGATAAAAGTAGGCACATTTGAGAATACCACAC
Source organism: Ostrea lurida (assembly GCA_903981925.1). Classification (NCBI taxonomy): domain Eukaryota; kingdom Metazoa; phylum Mollusca; class Bivalvia; order Ostreida; family Ostreidae; genus Ostrea; species Ostrea lurida. The sequence continues at coordinate 1,306 of CAJDSM010090544.1, forward strand.
CTTTCATGGTCATTTATACAAAAAGAACAACACTGGAATTTGGTGCATTTTGGTCGCCTCAATAAGGAAATTGGATTTTTCAATAACTTTAATAGCAGACAATTTCTCATTGTGATAATCAGGTGGCACTATTCAGACGAGGTTCAGAAGGAGAACACTTAATTGGCCTTTAGGGCACTTATTTTATTAGGGTAATTATATATATAAAACTATTATATATATATATATAATATTTATTATTATATATATTTATTATATATATAGTATATATTATATATATTATATATATTATATATATATATGCGAAATTTGGGCGATCTCCAATATTTAGAAGGAATTAAGAATAGCATCTTGTGGAAGAGCATTAGTGTAATAGTTATTAAAATCTCAACAATTGTGCTATGAGTTACATATACTAATGTTCTTGTGGCAGTGAAGAATTTATTTTTCGTTGGGAACGTTTGATACAAAGACATTGGAATTGGAATTTTTTCCAATGGAATATTGAGTCTGGGCTGGTTTTTTCTATATTTTAATAATTGCAATTCTATGGTATTTTATGAAAGACGAAGCTATACCTCATTCTTGTTGGGCTAAGGATCCTACTCATCCGGCAATATTTTACTGGTAAAGAGGTTCGGAAAAGATCCTTGCTTAAAAATCCGAATACTCCATTCATGATGACTATGTTGTTAGCTATGGGGTGTATTGTGATCATTTCATGCGTGATACCACAGGAACGTTATTACTTAGACATAGGCATGTCACGCCCAAGCTTTTCTTGAGGCTCTCGAATCATATGTCCCTCAGTTTATGTAGGATTCGTTACGTATGATGGGTGTACTATGTGATTGCTTAGACCGCCACTTTTACATGGTGTCCCAAGTTGAATCTTATTATCCGTATGACATTTGAGTGAAGATTAATTCTATAAATTAACGGAATGTACGATCCAAAACGAAGTTTTTTGAACTTTTTTTTGTATGATGTAGTCACATGGTTAATCCAACATATTCCTGTGAATATAAAGCATTCGGTTATATCTAATAATTTATGAGTGATTATTTTAAGATTCCCCTTCAAGGTTAGTCATCACTCTGAGACAGCTGTTAGGCTACATGTGGTTTCTAGGAAAACATCGGAACCGGCGTAACTCTGGATTTAGTACTTTATTTATCCTCCTGCCAGTTAAGTAAAACGTCAAAATCTCAGTTTATGTTAGTCAATTTGGTGTGCTGATATCGTTCACGGTAGAACTTAGCTTAACCCGGGTCATGTATGTGTCGTTATGGACAATAAATGAAAGACAAACTCTCAATGGCAGTTGTGATGGACCAAATTATTCTGTTACGATTTGGACAGCACCAGGTTGTAGGATAATTTATTTCATAAATCATCAGATGTTTGTCCCACTACTCGGTTGATTAGTACTCTCTAGTAAGGCCACCAACAGACACTTGTGGAATTTATATTAACTATCGTGTAATCTCCTCAGGTATCGGTCGAAAAATATTTCACTTTTCAGATGTTTAGTATACTGCTATCAATTGAAGCGCACAATTTTAGACGATACTTTGTTAAAGTTTGTACTAATCTTTCTGTTTCGCATATGTTGCAAATTGATTAAGCGCCCGATACTATAGGGTTAGAGAAGTTGAATTTGGGGCATATGAGCTGGTCACTCTGAGAACAGATCGTGGTGGCTCTCAAAACCTGTAAAAGTTGGCCTATTATGCGTAGGGCTTTATAAGAATTCGTTATGTTTGGTCTCAAATAATAAAAGGATACCGCTGAAACGACTGATTTGTATTTAAATAGTTATATTTCTCAGAACATAGTAATAAAATTGTTATATCTCAGAACAAGTGGCACTTGGTTTGGTTAGATCATTAAGGTCACCATACATACAACAACTCATATGATCTATTATCATCTTCTGATTTGAGTAAATATGTGATTCTGACTACATTGTGTACAGGGTACTGGATGTTCGTACCTTGTGTATAGCACAAACGCGTGTTCTAAGTTAGGTACCTTAGTTTAGGGACTTTAGTGCATAAGCATTGGATTTTGCTTCGCCTCTGTGCTTTACTTGCTATTGATTATTACTACTCTTCCAGTTTTCGGACGGGCCTACCTTCGTCGTTTATTTCCTGGTTCTAGTTATCTGAGCAAAATTTATGTTGTATAGTTACGAATCATTTGAGGCGTGCTATCGCTGCGGGGGGTCGAGAGATCTCGTGATAGTCCGTTACGGTCATTAATTTTACATATGAGTTACAATTACAACCTGCACTTGCCCATATTATTGTCACTTGAAAAACTGTTGAGTTCACAATTCTTAGGCTATTAACACAACTTTTCGGAGAAACCTGGTCCTAATAGAGTGGTTACTGGGCGGTCCGCGGTGGAATCTTGAAACTACTAGTATACCTTTGGTGTTCTACTTATTCGAAAGATACATTGTTAGAGGTAATATCAATTTGGATAGATGTATTTTGAAAGCATCATGGCGGAATCTTATGTTAAATTTATAGCAATTTAGCCTACGTCGGCTCCTGGACCCCATCGAGCGCCACCCAGCTTATAGGGCTGTAATATCTCAACGGTTACCTTCACTTGTCCTAGCTCCTATACCGGTTTTGCAAGCAGTTAGGGGTTTATTTCGAAATAACCTTCTTCGAGTGGGGGCTACCTTCTTATACAAATTTCATTAAATGTTACCTGGGTGGTTGTGACCAGCGGCACTGCATGCGCGTAGACTTTTGAAATTGCCTTGGCGTCCATTTATTAAACTATCGTCAGTTCACCCATGTAATGCGGCAGTTTCTTCAGTTTCTTTTTTTTTTGATGGGTTCTGAAATCAGGTGTTACTAATGGACTCGGTTGGTTTTCTCAGATACATTATAACTGATTAGTTACGGTTTTTATGAGACTATTGGAGGATCTCGCATATATTTCTTTTGCTACTTTACTAGCGACTGGGATATGGGTATTGTTAAAAGTCTATTGCGATGTGCACGACACATGTAACACAGGACTATCAACACCAGGTGATCAATTAAGAGTACCCATTATTTCTATTTTAATGTTCAGGACACTACTTTTGTGTTGCCGAATACAAGTTGTTGAAGAATTAAAGACCGTAGCGTTATGTTACCGTGTAAGGGTTTTCTGAGGAACCAAGATATTAGTAACTAAACGTCTTTCGGCAAAAAAAAACGATGTATTGTGTAAAGTCGCACGCATTTTAGTGGTATCATTAACTTAATAAGCATATGTGAGATAATAATTTCGTTCCACAAAAAAATTATTCAACTTCTACTAGCAGTGATAGATCTAGCTCGACAGTGTAAAATCGCACAGTGGGGTTATTCAATTCAATGAGAAATTATCAATTCGGCATCTCTAGACCGAGCCTGGACCTCATACTCTGGTGTGATCTGTGGTTAACCAAAAAACTTAATTAAGGAAAAATCAAAACTCACATAGCCGATTCAAGTCATCTGATATAGTACGCAGACCTTTGTCTATAGGATACTTGATAGAGGAATCTATCGAAATATGCTTTTCAAGTGATGAGTGCAATTTTTCATTTTTTAACAAGCTTATCTTGCTTAGTGATTTTTTGTGAGTCTTTTTTGTCCCTTAACGGCAGTCGACCAAGACCGGGTTTACAAAATATATGTTATCGCAAGAAAATCCTTTTTTATTTTTGGTTTGTGTTTGAGGGGGTTTGATTATCAATCAATGTGGGGATCGATCAGGGTGACCATTTCAACTTGAGGAAGGTATTATTGGTCTGTACCGACTTTTCTTGTATACGGCAAGGTTATCGCATACGCAGAACTGGATTAGTATGTCTTGAGTTTCTTGCGATCGTAGATGTCCAGTTTCCTCTTTTGGTTGCCAGAAATGTGGGATGGATGAGGTCCGTATTATTCGACGCTTTTGTACTCTCTTACAGTAAATTACCCGTAAGGTTTTGCTTTACTTTGATTAGAGTCATATCTAGGGCATATTATTAGCCGTCCAGTAAATATCTTTGTCCCTGCTACAAACCCCTGGGTGGGTCGCTGTGGTAACTGGTGTGATTCTGTTGCTTTGGAATCTTAAATTTAGTTCTTTGGTCTAGTAGTTGGCCCCGCTTTAATTTGATGTATACCCATAGGATTATGAAAATCTACTCTGTAGACTCAGTTCTCTTCTAAAATGGGATTTGTTTAGTGGAGATACAAATTTTTTGTTTATTTTGGTTACACCAACCGCCACATTCGGATCTCTTTTTATCTCTACAAAAATTTGACAGCTGGTGAAGAAGCAATCTTCAGACCGTATTGTACCCTTGATAAATAACATACTTGCAAGGCGGGAAACTCCCGCACGCAAGATGAAAATGGTAATGTCAGGACCAAATGTGGATTTTTAAAAAAACTCAAACTTCGGTTAAAGGATTTTTTAATCACAAGAAAATTTTCTCAGAATTCAACTACTGGAAACATATATGTATCTACACATATCAAATTAAGGGGATAACTAATTACGTCAATACAAATCTCATTATTTCGTACCTTTCTCGGAACCGTTTTCATCGTTCGGAAACCGTTATTTGTTCTTATATTGTTCCGAGGACCAATTACGTTGTTTGACTCGGTTTTATTACGAATATGTTAAGGGCGGCTAAGGAGGAACATTAGGGTTGATGACATTTAGCTTTTTGTACCGATGATAAAGATGTATGTTTTTACGAGCAGGACTATATGGTCTGTTTTCTTTGAGAGCAATAAATGGATGAATAGAAGGGATTAATAGAGGTGGGTTGGATTAGCGCTCTCTTCGTTATGTTGTTTTAAATTTTTAATTTTGTTAGTGGCTTGTGTTATAATTTAGGTTGTGGATTGGTAGCAGTGTGGGTTTCATTCTTAAAAAAATTGGTTTTTGTTGGGTGGTGTTTGGGGACTGCTACTGGGTGAATTACTCCTTCTTTGATGAGTTTCTATGGTGCCATGACTACAATCTCTCTGGACGTTGTGGTGATTTTGTATGTACTTTGTTTTAAGGAGTTCGCTATGTAGGTTATGTGTTCTCTTGGGTGAACCTGTTTCAATTGAGTGGTCAATTGAATGTCTTTGTAAACTACTTGTGAATGATTCAAGTCACTGATTTAAGCTTTGTTTTGTTCCAATCGTGCTTCGTGGAAATTATCCATGGGCAATCACGGTGCCTTTCTTCTTTTTTAGCCTGCCTAGTTATTTATATTCCTTTTAGCAGGTGAATTTAATTTAAAAGCTAACGACGAGAATCTCTAAACGGTGGCTTTTAATCAATATCGACGGACGTTTTTCTATCAATAATATTATTTTCATTTTTTCATTAAGCTGATTATCATATATATTCCAGTGGAATGCAGAAATAAAAGACGACGCATTCCACACTGTGAGTCGTCCCGTATCTGCTTCGTAATTGGATATAAAATGTATATTAAACAAAGATTCATTGTATGTATGTTGTTTTACGTCCCTCTTGAGAATATTTCAGTCATATGGAGACGTCACCATTGTCGGTGAAAGGCTGAAAATCTAGGCCTTTCCCGGGTTAGAATAAGTCCTCTGTATCCCTTACTTGTCGCAAGAGGCGATTGAATGGGACAGTCCTTCAGATAAGACCGCAAAATCGAGGTCCCATGTCACAGCAGGTGTGGCACGATAAAGATCGTCCCTGAGCGCCGGGCACAGGGTTGTGCCATTTTAAAAGAATCTTCTTCTCAAGAATCATCGGACCAGAAACATTGAAATTTATATGTTTGTTCAAAGTATGACTCCTGGGGGTAGGGTGGGGTCACAATAGGGAATCAAAGGTTTACATGCAAATGTATATAGGGAAATCTTTAAAAATATTTTTCTCGAGAACCATTCGACCAGCAGAAAGGATATTTATCTGAAAGTTTCCTGATATAGCACAGATTCAAGTTTGTTCAGATCATGCCCCCAGGGGATAGGATTTTACATGTTGTTTTAAAGGAAAATCTTCTCCAGAACCACTCGGCCAAGATCTAACCTAGGCTTTCATATTCTACAGCAAGGCCTTTTATTTGATAAAATGGCATGTCATCTTGTGACATTGACTTGGAAGTTTGACCTACTTTTAAGGAAAAATTAACATATACAATATTTCCTTAACTACTTAAGGTAGATCGTTCATATTTTGTATACATACTTCATTTGACAACATCTTTTATTTTATGTCATAGCTGTTTACTTTGTTACCTTGAACTCAAATGTTGACCTACTTTTAAAGACCACACTGAACAGAAACTTTTGATTATATCTTAGACTATTTTAATCATAGATTTTACATTTTGAATATAGATTCCTCATGACAAGACATTGTTATTACTTATAGCTTGATCTTGTGACCTTGACCTTGGAGTTTGGCCCACTTTTTTAAAAATGCGACATATTCACTATTTTCTGAACTCTGTAAGATAAACCTTTCATTATTTGTACATAGATTTCTTATGGCAAGATCTTTCATTTCATAACATGATGTACATGTGTGTTCTTGTGACCTTGTCTTAATCAGAACAGCGAGGAGGTATTTGGTCATGTTAGTTTTGAGGCATACCTGTGTTATATGAATTAATTTTCAGTTATGTTGTGATCCTTTGGGCAAGGTTAAGGCAACTATATGGGATGAAATTTTTCACAGGCATAAATAAATCTGTATGAAAAATTCTTTTTAAATTCACGCACTTGCTGAACAAAGAGGTGGCAAGGCTACTCAGGTGAGCGATGTGGCATATGAGCCTCTTGTTCTGTCTTGCACTGCTGCGGCGTTATGTATTGTTTTCTTTCTTCACTATATGATATAGCTTTCTGGTGGGCAACCTTGGGGTTTTCAGTAAATACAACGATTAACAATTTTCTATTGTCTAATTAGTTCCTGCATTGAAGGTCAAATACATGTTATTTTGATAATTCTACATTTTCTCAAAGTTCCAAAATTAATGCACTAATCTGTGGGTAAATTGTGAAGGAAAAAAAATCCTTCATTATTGACTCGTGTGTGATAGGGAAAGTCCGTTGCTGGAACAAAATTCGATGTCTAGAACTCGACAAAACCTCGTCCTAGAATGAGAATCTCATCCCCTCGGTGGGATTTCCCTATCCCACAATCGTACTGATGAAAGGTTCTATTAATATAAAATAAACCTTTTTGGTATGCATAATATCATGCTTCAATAAAATCATACTTCCTTGTTTGCCAAACAAGTTACACCTGATGAAGGACATTTAACGAAAATTACAAAATGGAGACATGAGACTTACAATGTACTGTTCATCGAGGACATAAATAATGCATTCAAACTCGGGGTATGTTAGATATCGTATAATCTTTAAATCTACACAGAACATTCGAGGGAGTGCAATTACATCTGTGTCTTGAATATTTCTCTTCTGACTCTATTTGAAAACATTCTCGCAGGGTTGTCAGATATCATGTATTTTACGGATAAATAGTACTCTAACTGACGAGTTTTTTTTGGTTAGTTTGTTAAAACGTTTTGAAAAGAATGTTTTAAAGCTATAATGTTATGTCACCAGTTGTAGATGAAATGTATACCACTCTGTTGACCTAGTGTGCTTAATTCTTAGGGTCGCAGTAATGTGGTTTCTTTAACGTAGCAAATTCTGCTGCGACAAGGAACATACCCGAGAGACCCGTGCAGGTGACACTCGCAATGCGCATGCACGGAATTATGGGAAGCAGCAATGTTTCATAATTTAAGCATAATTTAAGAATTATGAAAAAATTCTTTATGGCTTGTGAAAAACTTAAATGTTTGCATATTTCAATAATAAAATAAAATCTGTTTTAAAACACCTTTTGATTTCAACCTAGAATATCATATTAATGTAAAGTTCTTGACTAAAACCAAAGTTATGGCTAGCTGTCAGCTAAGATTTACCAAAACTGCTAGAACATCCGATAATAATAAATAATGTAACACCAATCAGTAAGATGTGAGAATTTATTCCTGTTTTGTTGACTTCCAGACATATTTTGAATCTGTAATTCACACGGGCGTTGACGATCTGGGCATAGGTAACCCTTTTTTATAATGTTATAAAGAAAATGTATGAAGCACTAGTTCAATTAGATGCAACAATATCATTACTGATTCAATGTCCATAACAGTAGGAATGAAAGAAGCCTGGAGATACATTGTAATTATATTCCAAATTTATTCAAAATTTATCTATGATTTGCCCAGTTACTTCCAGGAGTTCATTGATTGTGCTGTGGGTGATGAAATGCATTTTCTATTGTTTTGTGGCAAATTTCGCTGTGAAAGACGGGCAATGTTAGAAGTGATAAACAAGGAATGTTTTAATATCAGTCGGCAACTAAACTTATATGTTTAATGAATAATGAAAACTCAAACATTTTCTCACCTGTTTCCAAATTTATAAACGTGTATTGTGACTAATTCATGTACAGTGGGTCTACATAATATGTACAGACATGTATTCTTTATATACATGTCAAGGTCAAGGCCGTAACCATCAACGTTAAAATCACTCAAGTTCCAGGGGTCCCCTAACAGGACATTTGTTGGACCTACTGGGGGCCTAAAGCGCCCCCCCCACCCAATAAAAATGGTGAAACCTCTCACCAGGGGCGAAAGTGGCCCCCAGACTCCTCGCCTAAGTAGTCTTGTGGACCCCAATGGAAATTCCTGGTTATGGCCCTGAAGGTTTTCAATCCTTTGCTGTTTTACAGTCTTCTCGTGTGATTACAAATGTATGGATATTTTTGGTACGAGACGGAACAAATCCATATATCTTTTTAATGAATTGTTCATGAATGAAAGGTGTTTGTATACATGAACATAACATTACAAATGATATTTGTATATTTATATCTATATGTATCTTATGCATCGTCACTTGGTATCTTTAGTTGCTGATCATATATTGTACTTAATCACAACACTTATACATTTCTAAACTATTAATAAACTATCTGTGTCCGTATCTGTATCTGTAATTATAAAAACATGCCTACGGTCCAGTTTTTTTTAAAAATGACAGCGGCTGAGTGTAAATCGTCATATGACAGTTATCATTATTAGCGAGCCAAGGTCTTTAAATGATTACCGAGAAAGATCTCTTCCGGGTGTATGTACACTTGTATAAAAAAAAGAGTCACAGAGGCGTGTAGTCACAGGGGAGATTTAGGGGATATCCTCGAAAGAGAAACCCATAGAAGTTATAATGTTTAAAAAAGTGAACGTGTTTTAAAACCAAATAACAAATTAAAAAGTATTTCAAAGCAGATATGTTTTCGTGATATATCATGAGGTGAGGGCAGAATATGTGTACAGTATGTTGTGATTGTCAATATCAATTCGATAAAGCTTGAATTGTAAAAAAAATCTTCATCCACAATGATGTGCATATCTTTTATTGATATCAGAGTGATGAAAATAAATATAAGTGACAAGTCTAGCGAGTAGTTCAATATTACCGGTGTGAATATAAAATAATTCGTTGACATTTGGTGTTAGTCTGGAGGTAACTGAATTTTGAGGGACACGTTGCATAACTATGGCCGGACATGTATTAATGTGATTTTTCTGTTTTGTTTGACAGATTCATCATTTAGGCTTAACACAAACTTGAGAGTATTGTAGAAATACGAATCACCAGAAAACAAACAAACGACACAGCGGAGTTACGAAAGTGACTGTAAAAACAATGTTAGCTTTGTATGTCATTAGTTTGGTATGCTTTTGCTCCGTAATGGTTACACAGGTAAAACATATCTTTGTCTTTGATACATACAATTTGTTGGACGTAAAAATCCATGATCTCAGAATCCATTTTTTGGTACATTGATAACGTATACACAGAGTGAGCTGAAAAAAATTATCGCAAGATTCAATTTTTAGTTTGAATGTATACCGATGAACGAATTCAAATTATTCAATAATTTATGTACATCTAACGAAATTCAGTATGCTTACAAAAATACAAGTGTGACAGTGTGTAAAATTATGTCTTTTCTTTATGAATCATGTTCCTTTCATAGTGTAGGATATACAGTGCAGTTGACACGATTCTACCTGTAAATGGCTGCCCTACTACGAGAGAAAAATGGATTGCAGCGTCTATAAAGAAGAAATGTTCAGCAATAAGTAGCCCAGATGGTACGACATTACTGTACCACTGTGTTCTCAACGAATGGGCCAATGCAACGGTTGAAGTGTGCGCAGCAAATAGGATAATTCTTTGTAAGTGATAATTATACTGATTGGTTTTTATATAGTACTTTGTCTACCGAAGTACCCAAAGCGCTTTACAATACATTCTTACCCCAACAGACCTTTGCAATCCAGAACCTTCTCAGTGCAAGCTGCCGTTAAGGCGCTAGAACACTAACATTCTGACAAGATCTTTCACTGTCTATAGCCAGGTACCCTTTTAACACTTGGGTGGATTAAGGACATTTGTGTAAAGTGAGTTTCCCAAGGACGCAAGGTCGGCCCTGCCACGGCCAGGATTCGAACTCAAGACCTCTCGGTCGAGAGTACGACGAACTAACCACTAGGCCACCGACGCCACTTTTAAAGGGGCATAGATCAATTTTTCCACTTTTATTTTTTGCAGTGATCCCTCAAGGTATTTCTAGTAGTCAGCAAACATTGAATGTCAGTAGTTGAGATGCAAAAGAGATACAACACTCACAATTCTTTGTTAAATGTAAACAAGGCTCGTGTCATGTTTTTGTTTACATATTTTAAATATGCTGCGAATAAACGTTTCATTTAAAGCAGAGTTTTCGAATCACAAGTTAACTCTGAAAACAATAAATCAGTTTCTAATGGTTACCCTCACCCTCTCTGAAATTTTGTAAATAAAAGGTAGATACATTTCTCAATCTTCTTTTAATTCGTTCTACAAAAAATGAAAATATCTTTCTGAAGGCAATATGAATTGTGAAACTTTGGGGGATAAACCTGTTAATAATGTGAGAAATGTATAATATGAAACTTGCATTAGAAATTTAATATCGAGGAAAGGTATCTAAAGTCAAACGATAAGTTCCAGACGTGAGGCGCAATATGATAATTGATATATAAGATAAGTTCTGCAAATAGATAAAAAATGGAAAATTGTGTCTCTCTGTTGGAATATATTTACATGTATATCGAGAAATTGGCAGCGAAATGGTCGTATCAATAATTTCAAATCAAGTTCTTTTTTCAGTCGGTAAATGTTCCGAATACAATCACGGAGCCAAGAGAATTCAAAGCAGTGGAATGAAAAGCTGTTCCAACTTCAGCACTCCATGCCCAAACGTTTATAACTCCTCAGATGCCTTTTTGTGTACGTAGTTTAATTATATCTCCCCTCCTTTTGGGGGAGAACTATTGTTTTTGTACTTTTTGTCTGTCTGTTCGTCCGTCCGTCCGTTCGTCTGTCTCAAAATCTTGTAAATGCTTCTACTAAATTGCTGATTGGATAGACTTGAAACTTTGTGCAATGCTTTATTACATTATATTTGAAGATGGACATATAAAATTTTCGGGGAAGAAGGGTCTAATAATTTACATAAAATTACTGTGGATCTAAGATGAGCAGTATAAAATATCTTGAGTGCACTTCTCCTCCTAGGATAGACTTGAACCTTTGTACAGTGCTTTAGTACTATTTGAAGATCTGCATATTATTTGTACAGGAGAGTCCAATAACTTTCCTTAAAGTTAATGTGGATCAAAGAGGGGTGGAGGGTATAACATAGCTTGTATACGTTTCTCCTAAATGATTATTGGATAGACTTGAAACTTTGTGATCTGCTTCAATGTCATTTAAAAATTTGCATATCATTTTGGCAGGAAGATCCAAAAATTTTCCGTAAAGTTATGATAAATCTAGATAGGTAGAGGCCAAAGTGTAAAATAGCTTGTGAACACTTTTCCTATATGACATACTGGATAGACTTGAAACGTTGTACATGATTCACTGCTACTTGTAGATGCATATATTTTCAGGACATTTTCATACACGTTATGTTGGATTTATGAGGGATGTTAATGTAAAATAACTATATGGCTTATCAGATAATTTTGTTAAATGTTTCATTGCCATTTGCAGATATGAATATTGTCTGGATAGATTGTAATCCTAAAAGTTATAGCGGGTCTAAAAGGGACATAGGATGTAAAATAGCTTGTGAATACGTCTCCTTTAGCCTTGATATTTTGTACAATACTTCATTATCATTGGCATACAGTACTTTGGTACTTTACAAGTAGTCATATTGTTCAGAACTGTAACAGCGAGGTTTCTTTGTCGTATTAACGCCCGCCATGACTGTGGGACTCAAAGCGTGCCAATATTCACAATATTTCTATATACTAAGTGAACTATGTGTTCTTATGTTATTACATTATATATTGTATCACAAATCAATTTGAATTAAACCATATTTTTTACCACATCGTGGTTTTAAAAAAATGTATATCAAATACCGAGAGAATCAAGTATTTCACTGTTTTCATATGAAAGATATTTGAATAAGGTTTTCCATTTATTCACCAATGTTGACATTTGTGCCATTTGGTTTTCAAAATTAAACGTGCTTTTTGCAAGAATCCAATGGAACTGAAATTAATATTATTTTGAACTTAACGAAGGTGATATAATAATGTAAACAAGATGCCCCTTGTTAATTTTTGTAGTTTGACTTAACGACGATGGATATAATTCGTTTCT
>CAJDSM010090553.1:602-10779 GCA_903981925.1 Ostrea lurida
ACACCTGTAATTAATCAACAATTGTAATTAACTGTCACCTGTAATTAATCATCACCTGTAATTAATTAACTACTCACCATTGAAACGTTACAAACAGGTTACAGCAAGCATAAGGAAACAAATCTGTACATCCCGATTTACTATAAACATGTTCTGCTCACATTGGAAACGTAATTTTTGTTGCAAAATCACAGAATATGAAAATCACATGGGAAATGTTTGTTTGAAAGAAACTCACGGGAAATGTAATGTTTGTTCGGGCGATGCTCATGGGAAAGGTAATGTTTGTTTGGGAGATACGAGAAAAGTAACATTTGTTTGTGAGATACTCACCGGAAATATCGCATTTGTTTGGGAGATACTAATGAGAAATGTAACCGTTTGTTTTTACAATACTCACGGGAAATGTAATGTTTGTTTTGGCGTACGATACTCACGGGAAATGTCATGTTGTTTTGGTGTATGATACGCAGGGGAAATGTAATGTTTGTTTTGGTGTATGATACTCACGGGTAGGGCTGCGTATTGGGTGAAAATTTCGCATCGAGATATATTGCAATATTTTCAAATGTAGTGCAATATTTTCCAACAAGAATATCAACGATCTTTTCTTATTTCATTAATTTTAAGATTGATTTCCATGCAGAATACATGGATATTTAAAAAAACAAGTGTTCATGAATATAGTCAGGCGCATTGTTGAATTGGCTGCTGAACTCCGTCGCTCTGTTGGAAGTAGTAAAAACTATATCTTAGTGTTTTAAATAGCCAGGACAATGCTTCAGTATGGAACCGTAATGTAGATGTGAGGAAATTCTCAAGTCTAAACATCAATTTCCGAGCCCAAGCATTTCTGCGAGAATTACCGGTATTGAAAAACGTATCACGATTTACGATATTTTTTAGAAACGAATCGCTATCGGGAATACCCGATTATCGCACAGCGCCTACTCAACGGGAAGTAATGGTTTTGGCGTATGATCTGCACGGGAAATGTAAATGTTTGTTGTTTGGCGTATGATACTCACGGGAATAAATGTTTGTTTTCGTATGATATCACGGGAAATGTAGATGTTTGTTTTGGCCGATACTCACGGGAAATGTAATGTTTATTTTGGCGATACTCACGGGATGTAACTGTTGTTTTGCAATCACGAAAATGTATGCTGTTTTGGCGATACTCACGGAAATGTAATGTTTGTTTTGCGGATACTCACGGGAATGTAATGTTTCTTTTGCGATACTCACGGGAAATGTATGTTGTTTTGGCGATACGCACGGGAAATGTACGGGAAATGTCATGTTTGCTTGGCGTACTCACAGGGAAAAGGTAATTGCCTTTGTTTGGCGCTACTCACGGAAATGTCATGTTGTGTTTTGGCTGTACTCCCAGAATGTAATGTTGTTTTGGCATACTCACGAGAAATGTAATGTGTTTTGGCGCTACTCACGGGAAAGTAATGTGTTTTGGGCGATCTCACGGGAAATGTAATGTTGTTATGCGAACTCCTGAAATGTAATGTTGTTTGTGGCGATACTCCCGTGAAATGTTTGTTGTTTTGGCGATACTCACGGAAATGTAATGTTGTTGGGCGATAACTCAGGGGAATGTAATGTTGTTTTGGCATTACTCACGGGAAATGTAATGTTTTGTTTGGCGAACTCACGGGAAATGTAACTGTTGTTTTTCGGCGTACTCACGGGAAATGTAATGTTGTTTTGGCGATACTCACGGAAATGTACAATGTTGTTTGGCGATTTACCGGTACTCACGGAAATGTAAGTTGTTTGGGCCGATACTACGGAATGTAATGTTGTTTTGGCGTTACTCACGGGAAAACGTTAGTGTTTTGCCGATACTCACGGGGAAATGTAATGTTGTTTGGCGATAGCTCGACGGGAAACGTATTTGTTTGTGCGTGACGATCTCAACCTGGAAATGAGCTACATTGTTCAGCTCTTGGAATCCGTTTTAGCAAGCTTCTGCGAAAAAACTCCATCCGAGAACTTAAATAGCTGCAACATGAAAATAATAATCAATTAAATAACTGCAACATGAAATAATGACTCAATTAAATAAGCTGCACATGAATATGATCAATAAATAGCGCAACATATAAATAGATGACTCAATTAAATGAGACCTTGCAACGATGAAATAATATCAGTTAAATAACAGTGCGAGAGCATTTGAATAATATCAATAAATAACTAACATGTGAGGAGTAGTTAGTAACTATTATTTTTAAATAGTGCCTTTAGGCCAGATGCATGATTGCGCTGATAATTAATTGTCTGACTGAAAAGGTTTTATTGCTCAAATTATCAGGACCAAGTTGGTGTTCCATTGCGCTAAAGATAATGTTTTGCAACCAAAAGGTTTGCACTTGCGGAATTTTTGCTTAAGAATATGTTTGCACCAAATATCTTTTACAGTATATTCAATGACCAGCCTAATGAATGCTCAGGTTAGTTTAAATGCACGTAAATCCGCTGACGTTTCTTACCTGAATTTCTTTGGAGTAAACTTGTTGTCCTTCTCTTAAGCCTCATATATAAGAGATGGATGTTTCTGCCACTGCTAGATTTCAGGTCCTGTGTAAATAATCAAGAAACCTGCATAATGAAGCGTAAGTTGCCTTCATAGAATTTAACAATACTAGAAAGTGGTTATTTACGCTGGGGTAAGTACGCGTTCTTCCAGGCCGCGAACACTTTCGCCAGTGGGGGAACAACTACTGGTCACTGAATGAAATATATCTAACTATATGATATCTCATATGTCATACGCATGGGGGAGGGGGGGGGGGATTTACGCAGCTAATTACGTGACCGCGTAATAAGGTAGAATTTCCCCCACACGTAACTTAACCACTTTTTTCAGTATGTTGCCTCATAACTAATCATGACAATGTTGCACTGTGGACTTCAGCGGTACCCTGTGTAAAATAAGAACTCATAATGAACGGTTATGTTGCCTCATAATTAGTAATATGTTGCTTCTAATTAAATGATATAGTTCTATAATCTCTCTGCATTCAAAAAAACAAAAAGTTAACCTCTTACTGCAATAACATTCCTTTACCCTAATTATCATGTTTGACCACATTTTAAATTATATGATTAAAATAAGTGGGGGAAATTAACACGCGGCAGGTCTCATTTTCTGCTTAGTTCGCCGAAACAAAATTTTTTCCTGAAATCTAACATTGAGTGAATTAATTATTTCAATATTTAAATTAACATTTTTCCCATTGCAATATTATACTCGTGTTATACAGTAATTGTTTTTTAAAAAATGTTTATGGAGCATTTAATTGATTAGCGTGTAGAAATAGGATAACAGTTAGTCTAAGAATGTATTTTTGTCATACTTATACACAAGATATGACAGTAGAATGTATTTATGTCACACAGTTGCAGACAAGCGGATAACTTCGTGAATTAGACCGACATCAGAATCTGCAGACAGTACCAGTCCACCCTCACAAGCTTTGGGTGGTGGGAGGCTCGTAATCCGAACACTCACCAAAGTGAAGGGTGGGAGGTGGGGGGGGGCGTTAATCCGAACCACTAACCAGTTTGAAGGGTTGGGGGGGGGGGGGTTGTTATCCAAACCCACTCACCAGTTTAGCGGGCATAACCAGGGAACACTCACTAGCTGAGGGGCCTATATCCCAACACTCACCATTTTTGAAGGGTTGTGTGTGTGCAGTGTGTTTAATGGCCGAAACCACTCAACAGTTTTGAAGGGGGTGGAGGTTCTTTTTGGGGGGGAGGGGGGTACTAATCCGAACATTCCACCCGTTTGAAGGGTGACAGGTATTTTTGTTGTGGTGGGGTGCTTAATCCAAACACTCACCAGTTTGGGGAGGTGGGAGGAGGGGGTGTTAGGGTGTATGTGTGTGTATAATCGCCGAACAACTCACAGTTGTGAGGTGGTGGTTTGGTTTTTTTCTTAGGGGGGGGGTGGGGGTGGGTGGGGTGTTTAATCCGAACACTCACCAGTTTGAAGGGGGTGGGTTTTTTTTAGGTGTTGGTCGTGTGTTTAATCGAACACTCACCAGGTTTGGCGAGGTTGGTGGGGGTGCTTTTTGGCGGGGGGCGAGGGGGGTTGTAATCTGAACACTCACCAGTTTGGCGGCTCTAATCGGAACATTCTACAATCCGCAGCCTGTGACGCTTCCATATCATGTGCGGAGGACGGAGATTCAAAAAACGTGGCACATGCCCAGCTATCCTGCTAGAGAAGTCAGCACTGCCCTTCTTCCCGATCAGGTTGTTCAGACGAAGACCTAAGCGAAATAATTAACAAGTTAGATATTCCAGGTTGTTCAGCACAAGACCTTAGACGACATATTAACAGGTTAGATCATTCAGGTGTTCAGCACGAGACCCTAACGACATAATTAAACGTTAGATTCATCAGGTTGTTCCAGCACGGACCTAACGAAGCATAATTACAGTTAGATCTCAGGTTTGTTCAGCAGCGGACCTAACGACATAATTACATCAGACGAGACCTAACGACAAAATTAACATCAGAACGAGACTAACGATATAATTAACAAGTTAAGAAAGTTCAGAACGGAGAGCTAACGACAAATTAACATCAGCACTGAGATCCATAACACGATAGATTAACCATCAGGCCGAGACGGCCAAGCGCATAATTAAGCAGTAGATAATCAGGACGAGACTAACGACATATTAACAGTTAGATAATTCAGGACAGACTAACGACATAATTAACAGTTAGGTAGATCAGGACGAGACTTAACGAAACATTAATTAACAGTTAGCAATCTCGGTTTGTTCAGCACGAACCTAACGAATTAATTAACAGTGTAGATCATCAGGTATGTTCAGCACCGAACCTAACAACATACATTAACAATTAGATCATCAGGTGTCAGCCACGAGACCTAACAACGTGAATTAACATCGAACGAGACCTAACAAAATAATTAACGTTGATCTCAGGTTGTTAGAGCACGGAACCTAACGACATTTAACGTTAGATCATCGGATTTTCAGCACGGATCCTACCATATTACACGAGTATTTGTATACACATTATTTTATCTGCTAATACTTAAGCATTTTGGATAGGGATCATTTAAATATGTTCATGATGTCTCTTTATATCAGTTGTTTAATCTGAACGCATTTTAAGCTTTCTATTCTACCATAGAATACTATGAATACGGGTTTGATTTTTACTGATAGATTAGACAGAGGCCACAGGAGGTTGGGCATCAGGCGGTTACAATTTGGCTCCGCTTAACCAAAATTAGGTAATGGATTGCCATAACTGGCAAGGGCTTAGTCACTTCACCGTGATCAAGACCAATGAATTGCACAGTTCCTTTACAGAACCATCAGTTTCTTTGTTCAGGGCAGCGAGTTCTTTGATTCACTGCCTAGGGCACAGCATTTCATTTTTTCGTAACCCTCCCACCATTCCCCGACATCTGCCTATTTTTCTATATTCATTGGGGTCTCACAACCAATATAATAAAATCTAAGTTTAGGGGCCGTTTTTCCCCCCCACTTAATAAGCTAAGTTTTAGGTTAGTTTCTAAGGAGTCCTCAACGGTGTCAACTGACGGTAACATGCAGAGTACTAGGATATAAATAGTCCAACCCGGGATATACTTGTACCTTTGTCCAAGGTTCTGTCAATCGAAGACTTAGTGGTAATTTTACCCAGATCGGCTGTCAACCGGGGTTACCGTAGTTATATAAATTTACCCGATGGTTGTCAACCCGGGTATCAGTAATTATACTTTACCCGATGGTGTAACCGGGACCAGTAGTAGAATTACCCGATGGTGTCAACTCCGGGGTACCCAGTGTTGCTCCCCAGGCATGTTCGAATTGTCCGTGAGCGAGCATGCCTTCATTTTGAAAAAAAAAAATTGCGACATCCCAAAATTATACCGACATTCCTTTATTTTGATATCATCTGTAAAGGCCATCTTCGCCTTGTTGATAGCAAGACACTTACCTGTACGGGACGAATTGATTGACACACGTGTTGTATACATGGGGACCCGGGCCTTCACACCTTCATCTTAATTATCTACTCAAGATTTTCGTCAAGATGGCTTATCGCTTAGCTCTCACCTGGCTAAATCCCCTATACGGGCTGTTATTGATTATATGAAATTTGTGTAGTTGATGTTATTTTTTACTAATTTTTGACTTTAAAAGAGGAATGCTCATAATTCAAATAGATCTTACTTCCGTTAAATTCGGGCCGACAGAAAACGTCTCCCCAACACTACCACCATGTTAGTTTGTCAAATGATCTAAGTGGCCGTAAATGTGATAAAGTTTGTTCAATTAATACCCTACTACGTATATGAAAATGATCTTAAAATTTAGATGGAAACATGTATCACTTTAGCCATTGTACACCTGGGATGACTACAAAAAAACGAAATATACATCAATTGTGATTTCTTTCAACAAACGCTCTTCGTGCTTGAAACGGCACCGGACCTAATCGAATTGAATTGGAACCAGGGCAGTGAAAGTTTGGGATACGACACCCAAGAACACAAAAAAACACCAAGGGACAGAGAAGACAGGGTTTGATTCCAAATGGAACAAAGGATTCCCCTGGGGTTGAAACTTTCAATTGCGCGTGCGTTTCGTTGAAGTAATGTCAAACTTAACACTGTTTCTATATATCTTTATCAAAAATTCCGATTACACTTTAATCATGGTGACGCATAATATTTAAAACATCTCGCGAAGCTTGCAGCCATATGCCTTCAGTGATTCCTCATTCTTTTAATGCAGGACGGTGAAAAGGGATTTTCAACATTAAACAGAAGTGAAAACCAAAAGCTGAGGAAAGACTCTGCAATCAGACCACTTCAGCTTTACTTCTCGATTGATTTCAATGGAAGGTCAACACACTCTTGTACTTTGACTATGTAAAGCGTGTGAGAGATGTGGAAACCAGAAGAAGAGGGAAGACTATGTGGTTAAGACTTGTGATATTTTATTTTTTCTTTGATTTCAGAAGTGTTAGTTCGAATGTATTATGTTTATGGGTTAAAAGGTAAAAAAATGCAAATGCGATGCTGTAAATTGAGAAGGTTTTCTTTGAAAACAACAGCAGGGGTTACTGGTGTGGGATGGTGGCATTACTATAAAACTACAAATAGACGCGTTGCGTCGCAAAGTCGACATTCAGTCAAGATGCAACTGCCTTAAAATTTTCTGGGGAGAAACTGCGGTACCAGTTAATTATAATTTACCCGATAGGTGTTCAACCCGGGTACCTAGTAGTAGCATTTAACCGATGGTTGTCAACCGGGTGCCCAAGTAGTTATTATCTTACCCGATAGGTTTGTTCACCGGGTACCATAGTAAGAATTTACCACGATGGTGTCAACCCGGGTCCACGTAATATATAATTTACCCGTGGGTGCTCAACCGGGTCCCATGTAGAATATTACCCGATGGTCGTCAACGGGTGCCAGTAGTTATTATTTAACCCGTATGGTGTCACCGGGTGCCAGTAGTTAGATTTACCCGCCGGTGTCACCCGGGGGGTATCAGTAAATTATAATAGTTACCCGATGGTGTCACCCGGGTCCAGTAGTAGAAGTACCCGTGAGTGTCAAACCGGGTGCCAGTAGTTTTATTTCACCGATTGTTGTCAACCGGGTGCCAGTAGTTAGAATTTAACCCGATGTTTGTCACCCGGGGTTATCATATATTATAAATTACCCGATGGTTGTTCAACCCGTGGTACCAGTAGTAGAATTTACGATGGTGTCACCCCGGTGATCATAATTATAATTTACCGATGGTGTCAACCCGGAGGTACCCAGTTCAGTAGGAATTACCAGATGGTGTCAACCCGGGTCCAGTAATTCATAATTTACCCGAGGGGTGTCAAAACCCGGGTACCAGTACGTAGAAAGTTTTACCCGATGGTGTCAACCCGGGTGCCAGTAGTTATTATTACCCCGATGGTGTACAACCCGCGGTGCGCAGTAGTTAGATTACCCGCCGGTTGTCACACGCGGTATCAGTAATAGTATTTACCCGACTGGTGATCAAAACCCGGGTCATAGATAGTGGGGTGCCGCAATTGGTCAGTTCACCTGGGTACATTGTAGGTTTCCCAAGGGCAACCATGTATAAATAGGTCATTTCGGGGTGTCCAACCAGGAATTCACTTATCTTGTGACGTGGTAGCCCCCGAAGAAGGGCTTTATCTTCTTGGGGCGCACTCACTCACCTTATGCTTAAGTTGGTTTGTGGGCCATTTTCCCCCAATTCAGATAAAGCTAAGTTGTTAGTTTAGTTCTAAGAGTCGCCTCAACGGTTGTCAACGCTGAGGTACCATTGCAGTACAAGGAATATAATTAGTCAACACCGGATAACTTGTCTCTGCTCCAAGGATGTCATCGAGTACTGTGGTATAATACTTTTCCCCGATGTGTTTTTTTTAAAAAAAAACCCCCGGGTACCAGTAGTTATAATTTACCCGATAGGTGCTTCAACGCCGGGTGATTCAGTTAATTATAATTTACCGAGATGGGTGTCAAACCCGGGTACCAGTAGTAAGAATTTACCGATGGTGTCAACCCGCCAGGGCAACAGGTTACCAGTAATTGATCAATTTAAACCGATGGGTGTCACCCGCGGTACCAGTTAGTTAGAATTTACCGAGTGTCAACGCCGGTATCAGTAGTTATTATTTACGCGATGGTGGTACCCGGGTGCCAGTCGTTATTAACTTTACCCGATGGTGTCCACCCGGGTGGCCAGCTAGTTGAATTTACCCGCCGGTGTCAACCCGGGTATCAGTAATTAGTATTTTACCCGAATGGCAATGTCCAACCCGGGTATAGTTAGGGTGCCCAATGGTGTCAACCGATGGGTATTGTTAGGTTTCCCAAGGGGGTCAAACCATGTAATAAATAGGTCATTTCCAGAGTTGTCAACCAGGAATTCAGCTTCGTTTTGTGCCGTGAGTAGGCCCCGAGAAGGCCAAATTACTTTAGATATGTCTATTGAATTTTATGTAATTGTGTTGTTATGGTGTCGTTTTGGAACTGTCTTTTGATACATGTATATTGATGTGAATAAATATGAATGTCCTAATTATCTGTGTATTTAGAGTGTATAAATGAAATTTTTTGCATAAAAATGTGTTTGTTAGATCATCAGGTTGTTCAGCACGAGATCCTAACGACATTATTAACAGGGTGATCATACAGGTTGTCAGACACGAGACCTAACACATAATTAACAGTTAGATCATCAGGTCTGTTTGCAGCACGAAGACCTAACGACATATTACCAAGTTAGTCATCAGGTTGTTCAGCACGAGACCTAACGACTATAATTATACGGTTAGATAATCAGGAGTGACTAATGACATATTACGATCTTAGATCATAGGTTGTCAAGACGAGACCATAACAAATAATTAATGTTAATAAGTTTGAATCAGCACGAGACGCCTACGACTATAGCATAACGTTTAGATAATCAGGTTGTTCAGGATGAGACCTAACAACATAAATTAATAAATCATATTAATTGAATGATAGTGCTATTTAAGATATGTTAAAATCTTTCATTTACGATTTAACATACCAATTCTTTATGATACAACATACCAATTCTTTACGATTTAACATACCAATTCTTTGAAGCTCAGAACAGGAGGCAAAATCCTTCCCAGAAATGACTAGAAGTGTAGCAAGGTTAATCCCTGCATATTCATTGGGTTGTCGGTCAAAACCTTTCCTATACCTGCAACAGAGGAAATTCCAACTAAATAGAGGCATTCACTGTAAATAATGCATTAATCTATCACTCAACAAAAGGTGGCACTGTCCAACAATATTCACCACTAGGTGGCACTGCTATAAAATGTTCTCCACTAGGTGGCACTGTCCAATAATATTCCATACTAGATGGTACAATCAGGCTCCATACTAAATAGTCATCAGATGGCCCCGAGTTCTTCCACTCTAGTAATGCTGTGATACTCCAAATATTATTCCCTGCTTGTAATGCTGTGATACTCCATACTAAATAGTCATCAGATGGCCCTGAGTTCTTCCACTCTAGTAATGCTGTGACACTCCATACTAAATAGTCATCAGATGGCCCTGAGTTCTTCCACTCTAGTAAT
>CAJDSM010090555.1:0-14327 GCA_903981925.1 Ostrea lurida
CACGGACAACTATTTGCAATGTTAAACTATTATGTGTATAGTGAGCTTGACTTTGCGAATAACCTTGGATCAAGGGTTGAACTTCCTTAGGTCAGGGCAACAATTATGGAAATATTTATCAATCTAAAAGAGGATAGGAGTTAGGGCGCCGGACAAACTATTTGCCAAAGTTAAAACTATTATGTGTATAGTGACTGCTTGACATTGGAGACGAATACTTGGATCAAGGTCCATGACATGTCTCTAGGTCCAGGAGCAACACAATATCTGTGATATAATTCATAATCTACAAGAAGATCAGGTTAGGGCCCGGACAAACTATTTTGCAATGTTAAAACTATTAGTGTGGTGACTTATGACTAACGTTTGACGAATAACCTTGGGATCAAGTCATAACTTGACAGGTTCCAGGGCAACAATTCTGTGAAAATATTTATTCAAAATTTACAAAGAGGATGGCAGGAGTTTAGGGCCGGCACATATTGCATGTTAAAACTATTATGTGTATAGTGACCTTGACCCTTTGGACGAATATTGATCAGAGTATGACACTTCCTTAGGTCCAGGGCAAGCAATTCTGTGAAATATGATTCAAATCATAGCAAAGAGGATAAGGAGTTTAGGGCCGGACAAACTATTTGCGATGTTAAGACTATTATGTGTATAGTGACCTTGACCTTATGACGATATTGAGCAATCAAGGTCTAGATCCTTAGGATCCAGGGCAACACTTCTGTGAATATTATTCAAATCTACAAGAGGATCAGGAGTTGGGCCCGGACAAACTATTTGCCAATGTTAAACATTAGATGTGCTACTAGTGACCTTGACTTTGACGAATAACTTGGATCAGATGATCATGTACTTCCTTGAGGCTCCAGGGCAACAATTCTGTGTCGAAATAATTATTCATATTGTGGACAAGAATTTGTTACGGAGTGGGCCGGACATAGTAATCATTTCAATATAAAGAACTTATATGTGTAAGTGACCTTGACCTTTGACGAAACCTTGGATATAGGTCATGACATGTCCTTAGGGTCAGGGCAACATTCTGTGAAATTATTTCGCGAAATCATACAAAGGGATCAGGCGTTAGGGCGGACAAACTATTTGCCAATGTTAAAACTAATTATGGTCGTTAGTTGACCTTGACTTTGAGAATAACCTTGGATAAGGTCATAGGACAATTTTAGCGATACTAAGGGGAACAATTGCTGTGAATATTATTCAGATAGTCAAGAGAGGTTCAGGAGAGCGATGGCCTGGACAAGCATTTCGGACGGAGGGCCGGGACGGACGACACGAGCTCATAAACATAATACGCCCGTCCTGAAGACGGGCGTAACTCAACAAGACGTGCGAAGTTAACATCGTGTCACGTAATCATAATCCCAAATATACAAAAAGATCGAGTGTAGGGCAACGGACTCCGCAAGGCAGGATCAGGTGACCAAGAAGGAAATCAGCATCCTGCTGACCAGTCACATCCCGCCGTTGAGACGTAGGTCGAATAAAGAACGGATTACCGTATGTCCATCTAGTAGGAAAATGAACAGTCTAAAAGGGTTGACTGAAAAATAGTCAACAATACACTGTATGAGCTTAGTTATAATTTGTAATCTGCAAACAAGGTCATTATAGCGAAGAATTTGAGAAGATGACATGAGTGAGATCGACACTTTTGAAAACAGAGATATCGTTGAATACACCTGCATTTCAACTTTTTTTGATTGTATTGTATTTGGACCATCCAGCTCTGCAAAAGTCCTCATTACGCATGACATGCTATTGTGTAAATCGGATAAGGGCTGGGAGAATATACACCCATAAGCAGGTGATAGTGATATATTAATACATGAAGGGAAAGTTGAACGAGTGCAAAGTAAAGTCATCACAGTTAGTTCATCTGGTCGTATACTGTTAGCTTTAATGTGTTTTTGTTATCAGACGTGAAGTCATATTTCGACGTTTCTATATTGGGGATTAGGGCTTGTTAATATATTACGTTCATCCGAAGCAGGAATCTCTGGGTGGGTAGGTATTTGGGTATACATCTTTCGGTTTAAGTGGCACGCGTTGTGTTAGTCTATGGTTCATATATTCGAGAAGGCTCTTGTATGTAGCTGTGGGAATTATATAAGCAGATGTGGTGGCTCTCGCATATGCCGATTCGTTTGGATATGTCGAGAGGGTTTTAAATGAATGAATGAAAAATGTTTTATTGATGAGTATAATTTGTCGATTTAGAAAAGTAATTTAGTCAAAGTCCATGGCTGATATTGTTTTTCTCTTTCTGTAGAGTTGTTTTGTAAGGATTTAGGATTTTATTTGACGGCGGTCTGGGTAGGGTTATAATTTTCTATTAAACTTGTGCTCATACAATCTTTGTTTTTTGTGGGTTAGAGATATAGCGATGGTTCAGGGCTTGGTAGTTAACGTTATCTTATAGCAGTTTTTAGTGAATAACGCTATTTTTAAGAAACGGTGAGTGTTCGGTAACGAGCGTAGTGTGTGTGACTGGTAGTTACGTAGATTTTTTGTATTATTACTAAATTCTGATCTGGCACAATTGATTTCCATTGTTGTTTCAATTTCATTGGATATTCGGATTCGAGTGGATTCTTTCTAAGTCCTATAGTGGCTTTTTGTATAAAAATTGTTGTTCTTGTTTTAAGATTTGGTGAATCTGCTTTTCTGAGAAAATTAAGGAAGTTATCTCTGTGGTTGTTGGTTTTTGTCAATTAATAAGAATTTATATCAGGATCGTAAGTATAGACTTCATTCGTGTATTATATTAAAAGTAAGGTGGTTTCTGGTACGTCAGCTGACGGATCATTGACGAGGTTATGTGATGAGTGTTCTTTGTATAGAGATTGGGCATTATGGTAATAGCTCTATTACCTATACCATTGGTTTTACATATAGTAAATATGGTATTTTGGTTGATGGTTTTTTTGTTTAATATTAACGCATTGTCGAATAGAATTATAATCGTGTTTTTAATATTTCGTTATCAATCGTACTCTCATAGAGTTTGGAAAAGGTATAGGCGTCATAAGAGGATTATCTATTCTATTCTTATATATTTGTTGTTCCCTAGGTAATATCTATATTTATAGAAGCGATATGAATTGGGTTAGTCTATATGTGGTAGCGCTAGCTAATATGACTAATGTGTCTTTTCTGAAAGGCTATGCTCGTGATTATATTATACTGTGTGTATGGTTCACGTGATTTGGTATCTAAAAATTTAGACGTGTGTATATTTTATAGTATATTTTTTTTTCTCATCGGCATTGTGCCTTATGGTTTCTTGAGCGGGGTTTAGTATAGAGGATTCTGAGATAGGGATTCGAACTTGTGTAGTTAAGGGTATATTGAATTGCCTAATTATGTTTTGTGTCTGTTCTTCCTTATGTGGAGAGAGAATCATCCTCAATACATAGTGTTTGACGTTTTTGGTAAAAATTTTGTAGGAATATTTAGGTATTTGACGGTAAATTGAGAATTGCTTTGTTGTTGAACAAAATGGAAGTTGTAATGAGTTTACAGGGCGTTAATTTCGTGGTTAGTTTATTTCATATATTGAGATCATGTGGATTAATACTAGCGTACGGATATCTTTTCGACTTTCTTCACATCGGGGTTGAGATTGTCATGTTCGCGCTGTATGTAATGAAATAGTCTTGAAAGAGTCGCATATATCCCCTTTCATTAATTGTCACAATAATTCGGACTTTGATATGTAAGGTCAGGTATCGAATATGTTTTCGCCCTTTTGTGCTGGTCTGTTGTGTGATTTATTTGGACTTTGACAGTGGGCGTGCCTTGTATATTGAGGTTAAATTTTGTTTTTATGAACACTATGTTTTATTAAAAAACATGAAATTATGTTAAAATTTCACTTTTATTTATCTAATTAGAACATATTATTTGCAGGGGAGTTATTTAAGATGATTTTAGAGATAGGATGGGTTGTTTGAGCAGGTTTGATATCTGTACGCGATCTAGAAAAAAATTATTGAAAAATTTCTAGGATTTTCAATGAAATTCTGATAATTGCTGTTTGCATGATGGGGTACACTAATAAAATACCATTTTAATTTAACGAATCAGTTATACTGCCTATTTGTTGTTTTATCGATACTAAAATGAACAATGGGTAGTATTTAAAGCTCAATTTTTTGAGAAATCACAAGTATAGATCCAAATCCAGGAGTAGGGACCTACCTTAAGTTGTGGAGACGGAAGATTTGATATGTCAGTGTGCAAATATGGATAAATGAAAACCACATTCTAGAATAGGTGAATTATTACTTGTTTGGTGTCAAGTTTCGGCTTAGCATCAAAGTATTGTCTTTTCAAGTGACGCTCAAATCCTTCGAAATCGAACTCCGCCGTCTTTCCATTTTCAGTTACAGTGTAATGACTGTGAGCAATAATCAAAGGAAGCACATCTCTCGTCTCATCGATCACGATGACGTCAGGTGGGGTGATTCTTCTGGGAAGTTTGATTGGCCAATCGGCGTAACTTATGTAAAACGAAATATGCATATCAGTGAAAGAGAATACTTATCACACTATTTGTACTATATACCTGTATCATATACGTGTAAAAACATCTCTAGTCCTTACCTATGGCCGTAAATATTACAATATTTCTCCAAAAAGGAATTTTGTTGGGATAGTAAAAAGTGGGTAAGCGCAAAGGAATATAGTCCTAATCCCACAAAACTTGGTAGGAACACTGACACAGGGGAATCTTCATTTATCTGGGTGTTACACATGTCCTTTGGAAACGGGATGGTTGTAATAGGACTGTTGTCACTCTTTTTGATGACAAGTGCTAAATTAAAAAACAAAATGAAAACAGCATTATATGAAATGACCCACAAGAAAATGTCTGCTCTTTCAAGTCCTGGCCTCTTTCGGGACTACACATATTCTGCATGGCTTCGAAATCTTCAAACAAAGAGTAAAATTTCCGTGCATGCGCACACGAAAGGTATGAAATGAATTATAACACACAGTATAGACATCATCTTGATATCAAATTATGAATATTGGTACGTACGATAATCAGCCAACTGATGTCTCATTTCTCTCCAAGCAGCCAAGAATCTATTTACATCCGAGGTTAACTGCTCTTTTTCTGTTTCTATCACAAATTTCAAAGAAAATAATTGACTGTACACAATTTAACTAAAATTTGATGTGCTTCGAAAAGATGAAAGATACATAGTCATTAATATCCACACTGAAATATCAGGTATTGAATAAATCGAGTATCATCTAAGTGATCGATATACCTGATGGTATCGATTCAACAAAGGAAGAGAATCTTGTGGTGTCCAAACACTCTTTGGTTGCTCTCCGATTAAATCGGTTCAAAAGATCTCGCTGAAGATTCAATATATGTGGAAGAAACCGGACGCCATGCAAAGAATGCATCTAAACCATTTCAGAAACAAAAATTTTTTTTTTCATTTTTTTTTCAAGTCAGTCGATAAAAATTTCACGAATTACAATGATTTTTGTATTTCATAAACTTTTTCGACATCATTATATAGGTACTTACACAATTGAAATATTCTTTGAGTAATAGGCACTTTTCTTGTCCGATGATTTCCTTTGCAGCCTTTGTTTGGAAACTGAGTTTGAAGCTCTGAACAGAGACCTGTTTTCTGTACTTCCACAGTCTGCTCGTTTTATGAAGTTTGTCAATTTCAACATTTCTCACTTTCTCGGTACTTTCTTCCAAGACTGTCAAAAATGTATTGACGACAGAATTGCAGTAATTTGATCATATTGCATTGAAAATATGTGATGTTGAATTACACAATTATTCTATTTTACAATTTTCATTGGATTTACCATTCTGTCCTTTCTTCATATCAGTCTTTATATCCCTTAACACTTGATCCTTGTACTACAAACAAAAGTATGATTTGATTAAAACCTACCACTTTTATACTTAATATGTTCTCAGAGACACCTTCATAATTGTACATTTAATACACTGTAGGATGTAATCCAATTTTGCTCTGCAAACCCAGCTGACCTGCATAGTTACTTAGAATGCTGTGTGACGTGTTCCATACCAATTGTTAGATCATTCTTTACAAACTGAATTTGACTACGGATTACTCCGTTTACTGGGTCCATCTTATAAATTCCCTAAAGCATACACAACTGATTCCAGGAAGGAATAAGTATTCCTGTTGACCGGCCCTATATATTGATCAGGTACATGGAGTAATCCTTACTGAAAATCATTTTGGCTCCAATCTTTGGCACTACATTGTTCACTTTTATAAAGTTTTACTTTCATGTTTCGGATTCCAACATTTCGGTTTGAGCATCACTGAAGAGACATAATTTGTCGAAATGCGCATCTGGTGCATCAAATGTATATAGGTCTTTTCAGTGCGAATCTCTGGACTTTAGAGTATGCAAACTCGCTAGGGAAGACTATATCATTAGAAAGTTTAAATCCGATAGTGAACTGTAGATGTATCTGAACAGAAAATTATTGAAGGAACTAACGGCACTAACAAAGATATGTTCAATTAGGATGATCTCTTGATAAGACTCTTTGACAATGTTTATGATCCATGCCCTTGTCTACTTTGAATCTGACGAGGAATTTGACACTTACATTGTAATTTTACATTAGTAATCGACAGAAACATTGGTTAGATTTGAACTATTGAAGAAGTACTATTTCTAAATAATTTTCTAGATTACAAATCTTCCAGTGTATAGTTGAACATGCTATTTTATTTCCAGTCCAAGGACACCACATAGCATTTCGGCTCCGTATTCTGGTATTTTTTTGAGACTTGACATTACACCGGCAAACTAAACTACTCAATTTATGACAAACGGGACGATTTCAGCTTCTCCATCGTCAACTTCCATATTGTTAGAATATTCCTAATCACCTGCATATGGTGTGTAAGTCTCTCAACTTATTCGATACGCAAGAGCTTGTCGGCGTAATATCAGTTTTTGAATCGAGGCAAGCTACTTACAGACAAGTTGGTTGTTGCAGGGTTTCAAACAGCACGTTTAAAGCAGCATTTCGTAAATTCTATGGTCGTTAAACAATTTTGTTACCAATATGACCTATCATTGAGTCAAATGCTGTCTGATTGTGTTTAAAGGTCATGGGAGACAAAATTAAGAAATTTTGTTTTGTAATGAAATGTTTTCTTCTTTACCCATATGAATACATGTTAATAAGTTATTCGGAAAAAATCGCAATATGACAGATGCTACAGATGTCGCGAATTTGCTGTGAACTGAAGTATCAATAAAGTACGATGACTTATCTCCCTTGCTTGATGACGTCAAAAGAGACCAGCTTGACGTAACAGTGTATTTGTTTTACTAACAACTGCGATATTTAGCAATCAAATAAGCTCATAAATTGTGTTGCTTCAAGTCAGAAGGGTGTTTCAATGTATGATTCGACGTTCAAAAAGATTGGGGTGCGAAATTTACACCGAGATCACTTCAAAACACGCGCAGAACTCAAAGTTATGTGACTGAAATTATTTAATTAAACGGAGCTGATGGTTTCGTACACCATGGGAAAACAGTGGATATATAGAATAAAATAGTTCCAACTATTTTTCGACTACGGACTTACTACTGCACGCATGGCCGAGACGGGAAAACCTCCAAAAACGTCAACTTTGGCATTTACAAGCCTAGTATATATATAATATATATATGTATGTGAACTGATTATCACTGTTAAAATAGTCATGTGGAAGCCCTTTTGATCATTATAAAGTCTATATTTATAAATATATAAGTAGTTAATTAAAAAAGGAATAGATCTAACGTTGAAACAGAGTTGCATAATCAGACCCCCCCCCTTTCGTTTCGGTTTGAAAATGAATCAATGGGTGTTCATTATAGAAATCTGTTGGTTGGTCATCCAATCATGTTACTTTGTTTTTTTTCGCTGGAATAAAGATCTCATAGCATTGTTACGTTTGTAAATAGACTTTTGCTGGTGAGAAAGTTTTTTAAAATAAAAAAAACAAACAAAACAAAACAACAAAAAAAAAAAACAAACAAACAAACAAACACGAAGTCACCAAGCACATTGATATCAATTGTTTCGTTCGTTGCAGATATTGTAAAAATATTTCAAATCCCATTCAATTTTTAAAAGTGCTAAGAAGTTCCTTCGTGCAACAGAACGTGCACGGGAAGCTCGTGAACATGAGGCGATGTTTGGGTCTAACTATATATCTAGAGGGATATGCATGAAGAAATAGAATATGTGCTATTCGCAAGTAAATCAAAGTGGATTTCCCTGCATTCACTAAGTTGCGTATTCAGTTGGCTGAATTTTTATTACAATATACATGTATCAGCTCTCTCTCTCTCTCTCCTCTCCCTCCTCTCTTCTCTCTTCTCTCTCTCTCTCTCTCTCTCTCTCTCTCTCTCCCCCAGATCAGATCAAACAACGATGTTATCTGCCACGTTTTGTTTCTGTTGTCTAAATGTATATTTTATTTTGAAGGAAAATAAGATATGAATTGATGTTTTTAGGGTTTTTACGTGTTCCGTTCCCACTGTTTCTGCAATTCGCCATTCTATATTGATATGTAGCATGGTTATAGTATCCCCTCTCCCCTGGGAATATATGATAATCCCGATTATATAAATTATGTCGGTTGACTAGTTTTGATAGTGGTAGTGAACGAATGAATATAATTGAGCCGATGTACAAAGCATTTTGTTACCATTTTATAAGAGTCCATAATTTGTTCTCTCCCGAAAATAAAAAAAAATAAATATATCGGAAGGCTGGAAGAAAATTGAGACAGTTTTAGCTTATAAATCCTTCCAACCCCACATCCCCCGTCACGATCAGATTTTGAAAATTTGGCAAATTTCGTCAAAAATTTGTCCCCCCCTCCCCATCGCCCGGACATGCTATAGAAAAATATGCTACGTTCCATCTAGAATAGAAATAATAATCTGCCCTGAAATATCATGTCTTCCATCGCTCGGCATTAAGAAGTAAATGAATCACGGGTCTTTCGATATGACTTATTAAAAACGGAGGTCCCGTGTCCGCAGCATGCTATTGTGTGGCACGCTAGAGAACCCTCACTGCTGAAAGCCATGAGTACTAAGCATGGGTCTAGATTTGCAGCCCTTCACCGACAATGGTGACGTCTCATATGAGTGAATAAAAACAACAAATAATAATCAATCAATCAATCTTTCATCAGCCAGTCGGAATTATTTGACACAGGTTCAGAATGAATTAATTAGGATCTTGACAGTCTTTTTGTTCGTCCATCAATTAAAAAAGTAGGTAGTTTGTATAATTATGGGTTCACCGTGAAATCCTCATACAAATAACTCGGACCCTCATCCAAAAACCTCAAATTGCGAGATAAATCGTCTTGTGCATGCGTTATTTTGATTCACTAATACAGATTGTGGGCTCTTGTGACTCACAAATTTGGAGATCAGGAACGATAATCGGGTAACGAATTTCCATTTTGAGTACCTTTGCACTTCGATTTCTTAGGGTAATAACTCGTTAATTTTTTAAAAATAATTTTTATGAGAGTATATGAAACAAAGTTTATATAACGGGAGAAAAGGTGTGTGCTTTAGAATCGTGCTCGTCTCCCATGACCTTTAATAACCATTGTTAAGATGTTTTTTACACACTGATTTGACTACGGACTGTTCCGTTTACCTGATCAAGACTATGGGCTTCACGGCGGGTGTGACCGGTCAACAGGGGATGCTTACTCCTCCTAGGCACCTGATCCCGCCTCTGGTGTGTCCAGGGGTCCGTGATTGCCCAACTCTTGTTTTTGTATTATATTTAGGACTTGCGAGATTGATCACTGTTCGTTATCTTTGCCTTTACATGGCAATGGAAATACGGGGATTGCTCCCTTAGGACATCCCTGCTTTAAGGTGAAGAAAGCTGTCGTCTAAAGAATTTGCTAATCTTTTTGTATGGTTGATATTAAGTGGCTGGGATAAAAGTGCGTTGTAAATATTTATTTTACATAAAGAGAAAAAAGTTCACATTAAGATTAAAAAATATTTACTACATCAATTAACAGGAAATTGACATGCGAAAGGTATGAATTCAGTGAGCTCGGTATGGGATCCCTAGATGAAGTGATATACCAAATATCAAGTGACTGTAATATTTAGTTTTTAAAATTTAAAAAAGTGCCACAAAATATTTATTTTACTGAAAGGTTAAAAACATTGACTAGGACAGTAATATGGAAACGATATGAATTCGGTAAACGTGGTATGGGACCCATAGATGAAGCGATTTAGCAAATGTCAAGTGGTTATGATATGCAATTTCAGAGAAAAGTGCGGCAAACATATTTATTTATTTCACGAAAAGACTCCAAAATTCAAGTGGTTGTGATATGCAAATTTCAGAGAAAAGTGCGGCAAAAATATTTATTTCACGAAAAGACTCCAAAATATCAAGTGGTTGTGATATGCAGTTGCTTAATAAAAATATGACGAAATATTTGTTTTGGACGGACGGAAGGACGGACAGTAGTAAAACAGTATACCCCCTCTCTCTCCGAGCGGGCGTATAATAAAGAGTACATGCACTACTGACGGATGTAGTGCAAAACTAAAATGATCAATACTGAAAATGAAGGTGCAAACCATCAAACATTAAGTATTTAATCTTCTGATACCTACTCTTATGTAATTTGGACTCTTAAAACAACCATACCAATAAAACTGGATCTAATACAGCTTTCCGAAAATCATCCTCCCATTTCTGTCGTTCGTCTTTGCTTCTCAGACCCGAGTTTCCTCTATAGGTTTCTATAATATAAATATGCCATTTATGACAAACTAATTTGTAAATGAAGCATATATCGATATATTAATTTCATTTATTTATACTTACGGATAAACGAACACAGCATGCTGTAGTTCAAACGATGAAGGAGGGTCATCACATCGTCGAAATTTAAATCTAATACTCTCTGGATTATTTTCAAATCATTCTGGACGTGTTTCAAAAGGAAATCGTGAAAGGGTTCCGAGCATGCTTTGCACATACCTTTAATTAACTGCAATAAAGTTTCTGCTTTTGAAATACACTATTGTTATATTTAATGGTGATGATCTTGATAATAGGAAATTATCTAAAATGTTTCCAGCATTAATTAACCAAGGTAATCAAATTACCAAATGAAAAGGTGAAGACAACGAACAGTGATCAATCACATAACTTCTAAATGGAATACAAATTATGAGCTGGGCAAACATGGACCCCTGGATATACCAAAGGTGGGTCAGATGCTTTGGAGGAGTAAGCATCTTTGTATGTACTTTGCAAACTAGATCGTTATAACGAACATATGCATTTTATATCCGCATTAAGGCCTCTAATCTATATTTATGCACAATAAAGCCTAGAATCTACAAATGTATGCAATGAAATGTATGTTTACATCTAACTATCCCTGTTGCTTCAATAGCTTCCGCATCTTGGTGAAATTTACTGAGGATAATTTTCATAAACTGGATATACTGGCGTTACCAACGATCTAATAAAACAAAGGTTGCCAATGACGATTTTGGTCGCGCAAATGAGCATTGTCGTGTTTGCAACAGTAATGGAAAGCACCACATGTCTTGTACCTGAGGTGAGTAAATTTGAAAACAGCTGTATACATTTCCAGAGGTAGCGCACGCTGTTTTGTTCATCTATATTAAAAGCACTTGAAGTTAGATACACGCCCTTAATACTATAGACACATGGATGCAAATAACCGTAAAATACATCTGCAAAAGTATGAAAATATCTATCTTAACATAGCTTAATGGATCCGCATGTACAACAGAGTAATGCGTTTAGCCTCTTACTGGTATGTTTCTGTTCTCTTTACAAGCAAGTAGCATGGTTGCATGCAAGTAGAATCTCAGAACTGCACATGATATACTCGTAAGGTTCCGTACGGCAGATGCCTGGTCGTGTGCTTGTATTGCTTCTCCTAAAGTATGGCCTTTGTCAAGGGCTTGAATCTCACTGTAGAGTTAATAGTAAAAAAATAACATGAATCCTTATTGACAGCATTACTTTATTTTTCTAATATCGTTAAATTCATTTAAGTCCCTTAGTCTCTTCAAATTATTGAATGATAATTACTTTTCTGATAGTTTCTTATTTCCTTCAGCGGCTGTATGGGATCTTCCTCCAATGACTGCCCCACATCCAGGGATCGGACAGTTTGATTTAACCCAGGGTCGCCCGCACTGAAATAAAGAAATACTTATATTGGAATAAAATAAATTTCAGTCTTATTCATTTACAGAAATGATTAACGAATTTGGGGAACATTCGTTGAATATTTGAAAGCGTACGTAAAATAGAAACAAAATCATACCATGTATCGAAATAGCATCGTCCATATAAAAAAAAAATCACTTAAACAGACATTTACCTCTGTAATTACATACGGGTGGTTGTTCGGGCACACTGAATTGAAGAGAAATATGGTTAATTTTACGTATTTAATTCTTCAATAACAAATTCAGAAAAAAATAAGCATGATGTAACTTCAAAACAAATATTACATACCATTGTATAAAATTATTTTCGCCATATGACCATCTTTATACACAGAACGAAAATGGGTCAAATCTCTCACCTGACTCACCTCGGGCCATGCTGTTGTTCAGTTTTGGGGATTTCAAAAGATTTTTTAAACAATATTTATTCATATGCAAACGTTTGACCTATATTGTGCAGAGAGAGAGAGAGAGAGAGAGTCACGACATATTCAAATTTTCATTCTCACAACATGAGGATGCCTACATGCAAATATGAGCTTGTTTTTCTGAAGGAGAAGACTTTTAAAGGGGCATAGACACATTCCAAACT
This sequence comes from Ostrea lurida, assembly GCA_903981925.1. NCBI lineage: Eukaryota > Metazoa > Mollusca > Bivalvia > Ostreida > Ostreidae > Ostrea > Ostrea lurida. The sequence goes on from CAJDSM010090555.1 coordinate 12,932, forward strand.
TAAGGTTTTTAAATCTTATTTTTCCATCTTAAATGTTTAAATTGGTTTTAAAACTGGTATTTCTAATGCTCAACAAATTGTGAATGTCATTTTTAGAGTTACCAGGGAGATACAGCACTCGCAATTCTTTATAAATTAGATATGTAAACAAGCTAGGCTCGTGTCATGTTTTTATTTACATATAGATTGCTACATAGAAAAAATATCAAGTTTAAAATAAAATGAGATTTGAAAAACACTAGAAACTATTTGTGTTCAGAATGAACTTGTAATTTGAAAAATCTGCTTTAAACGAAACGAAACGTTCACTAAGTCATATGTTGACTGATTTGTTTCATACCTCAGTTAGATTGTCAATTTCGTACTAGATTTGATGACGGGTAACCCCGTTTACTTTGTTTCAACTACGGGTTCACGGCGGATTTGACCGGTCATCAGAGGATGCTTACTCCTCCATGGCACCTGATCCTACCTTCGCTTTTGTCGGAGGTCCGTGTTGCCCTACACTCGATTGTGTATATATGTTTTTGGACTATGATTGCATTTAACACATTGTTTACTTCGCCAATTTATATCACTACCATATTTAAAATATGTGAACAAAAACACAGCATGAGCCTTATTTACATAACAAAGAATCATGAGTGTTGTATCTCACTTGTAACTGAACAACTGACACTAAAGTTGCTGACCATTAAAAATACCTTCATAAGCAATTTGTTTTAGCTTAAAATGAGTCTATGCCTCTTTAAAGAGTTTGTCCTGTTTGTTATCTTAATGTTATCTTAACTCGTTCTGTATACATGCACATGTAAAATTTAAGGCACCCTACCCCGGGGTTAATGTTATTAAGAAAAAACTTCAATCGAGATACCCTATAAAAATCTACATCATGATAGGACTTAGTAAGACCCTGAAATTAACTTCCTGTACATTCTGTATATTCAAATATAAAACTTTGATCTTCTATTATGGTCACCCTACCGCTAGGACGTTTGGATTGCCGAAACATGTATATGAACCTGACTAAATATGGTTTTCTGTTATTGAGACGATTTTCAAAGATGTTCCCTATATATTACCATACTTAACTTGATCGACTGTTGTGATCCACTCACTCCCAAAAATCAAATATGAAGAAAATTGAATCGGAATGTCCCCATTGTTCTCAAGAGAAACCCCCCCCCCACTTTTGGGCCATGATATAACTTAAGTTAAATGTACATCTTTTCGGGAAGATTTTACTTTTTGGTTCCGTGATACTGATACTTGAGACGATTGAGGTGGCAAATTCAAATATCGTTGAATGAAATGAAAGGTCATGCCATATGAAATCTTCATTCGATATCGTATATACATCGTGTCTTGGAGTTATGTCCAAGACACGATGTAGATA
>CAJDSM010090560.1:0-10285 GCA_903981925.1 Ostrea lurida
GGTGTATTGAGCTACCTCAAGTTTTCTAAAATTGAAAGGTTCAGTAGACTCTATTTAAATTGAAGCTTACATTAGATGAACTAAAAATCTGACAAAGTAGTTCCTTCCAAGAAAGCCGCTACAGTTCACGATCCTGGTAAACACCATTTGGAACCTGCAGGAAAAAAGCCATCTCCAAAGTTAAATTTATCTTCCTGATAAGTTAAATCAGTCAAAAGGGCTGTCTTTTGTATCAATAATCAGTGAACAGAAAAGCCATCTTTGTAAGTTAGAGAAATTCCTTCATTATGACAATATTATGTTGTTGTGTCCTTACTTGCGTTCTGTGGTTCTTCCCTTGACTCGTTTGCCCCGCGGATACTCGATCACAAACACCAGAATGGCCACTAGTCTGTACACAGAGTCAAGGCAATAATTGTAAAATGGTGGGAGATTTTATCATTCACAACAGGGTATATAACAGTTCATCACCCTCTATCCCTGTCCAAACACATAAATGGCCATTGCAAGTTTTCTTGTGTTGTTGGAAAGATTTCAATAAAAGAATCAAAATCAACAACTACATTTAGATTGTTTTTGTCAAAGTATTTGTCAATATATGACAATTTGTGTTCAGTAATAGTGTTTAGGATACACTGCGTATATTCCAATCTCCCAGGCTGTGAAAAATCCACTTATGCCGATGATTCCACCAAATAGGATCACTGGAAATAAAACAAGTGCTTATAAATAAAATCAAAAAGGTCTTCATAAATTAAACTACACCCAAGCAAACAGCAGTGGCAGCCAGAATCCTCAGTATTCATAGTTTTAAAACATCTACAGTTAAATAAATCTCCCATCCCCCCACCCCCCACCTCTATATTGGCTCATGGTTAGATGAAAATGTTTGGTGATCCTGAGACTGATCTATATCGGACAATTCTGGCTCACTAGAAAAGTTAGATTTTTTTGTTGTTGGAGGAGAATATTCTGCAAAATTAAAAACACTAAACTCTCTGTTGATATAAATGATACGCTTGTAAAATTAAAGTGCTCCATAAAATAAAGTGGTCAGATTTCAAACTACTTTGCTGAGAAAAATCCACTAAATATTCCAGATGCCAGTTTACCCATTACCAATCAAGACCTGAGCCCTTCAGCTGATGTTGCAGTTAGATCTGAACCCTTCAGCTGACGTTGCTACTAGACTTGAATTTTTCAGCTGATGTTGCTGCTGGGCCTTAACCTTTAGCTTATGTTGCTGCTAGACTTTAGTTCTTCAGCTTATGTTGTTGCTAGACCTGAACCTTTCAGCTGATGTTGCAGCTAGACCTGGACCCTTCAGTTGATGTTGCAGCTAGACCTGATGGACGTCAACCTTCAACTGATGTTGCTGCTATACCCGAACCCTTTATCTAATGTTGCTACAGGACCTGAATGTTGCTCCTGGACCTTCAGCTGATGCTGAAATGTCTAATGGGAGCATGTTCCACTGCCTGATGGTTCATCGAAGGAAAGAGAATTTTGCATTAAATACAGGTCTTCCTACTGTAGTAGTATGGTCCAGCCATAAATGTTCTCATTCTCTCCCTTCCTATTACAGATTGGTGGCCAGTGTGACCCCTGGAATTACAGGTGAAAGTCCTGTCAGGGGGTTAGAACCTGGGTAGTTGTCTTCAAGGACGAAGACACTTTAAGGAGGGAGGAATGTAGTATTTTCTCATTCTCTCTCTTCCTATTACACTGCTAGCTCTGGCTAGTGGGTTAACCCTTTTATAGCTCGATCGATAGAGCACTGGATTGTTGTGCCAGAGTTTCAATTAAATTCTATCGGAGGCATAAAAAAAGTCTCTGTTGCACATATCCTTGAATGATGGAATTCCCCACTACTTGTATTTCCCTGGTTCTGGAGTCTCTAATCTCAGCGAGATTCGTCGAGGCTGGACATTTGGATCGACGCCTATAGGAAGTTAATCCAAATATTCAGCCCCGACGAATCTCGCCGAGGTTATAATTTATATCATGGATTCTTGCATTTTGTTGTACTGTTGGGAAGCTTTAAAACGTACGTCACCTTACCTGATGAGCTTATAATGGCCTGTTCATTGGCCCACATCGCCCATTCTATCTGCCTCATGTTGGACCGTTGAAGCAACACCAGCCGAAGAAGGAAGGCGGAAGCAATGTATAATCCGATTGAGTGAGTCAAAATGATTAACGTACAGGATGTAAAGACCAATGACAGGTGCTCACTCGTAGATATCTGTTAATTTTCTTCTACATTTAACATTATTCACATCAAAAACTTTTATGTAAAACGTATTTTATTATTGACAATAAATTCTGCTTTCTAGCGACGTTTTGTTTACATTTCGGCGGCGTGAAGATTATTGCTAAGTTGTACTAAAGCTATTCGTATTCATCCTATTTGTCATGAAATATAAATGAAAATTTGTCTAATTAAAAGTTGATTTTCTAATTCTTCTGTAATTTACATCGATATATCATTCTGAGATCACGGCACATAAATCGATTGTATCTTTAAAGTAATGAATCATAAACGAACGGTTTAACAATTTATTTCATGCTTTTAGCCAGAATTTGCACGATGACATCGCAGCGGAAGATGTTCTTACTACAGATTCACTGAACAAAAGCGTAAGGAGGAAGAAACAAATTTGTAACAACAGGAGTATTACTTCTATGAACTCAGAGAGTATATCAAAATAAGCGTTTTGAAAAATGCAACTAGACGTTACATCTTGTTTTAACAGAGACAGATTTTGACTGCAAATTGCTCCATTTACCTGATCAAGGAATAAGGTTCACGGCGGGTGTAACCGGTTGACAGGGGATGCTTATTCCTAGACACCTGACCCCATCTCTTGCATATAGCCATTAAAACACACACTGTGCTGTCGCACTAACACACGTCATGGTAACGCGCAATGGCGCTTTTACGCTATCACACAACATGCTATCGCGCTGTTACACTTACACACAGTCACGCTGACACACAACACGCCATTTCACTAACACGCAATCGCGCTTTCACACTAACACACCATTGTGCTGTCATGCTAACACGCTGTCATGGTGACAGTGCAACATCTTGTTAGTGTGACAGCGCAATAGTGTGTTGTGTGTTAAATTAGCAAGAAAACGCAATTACATGTTAGCATGACAGCGTGATGTATGTTAGTGTGAAAGCACAATTGTGTGTTAGTGTGATAATGCGACAGTGTGTTGTGTGTTAGCGTGAGTGTTGTATGTTAGTTGGCATACTTGCAAGATTCTAACACTAATCTGAGTGAACCGAACTGAGCCAGGTATACTCGGGATACTTCTTAGAATCAAGTGACCCAGTTCATATAGTTATGAAAATGTTGAATTTCTACAGTATATACATATATATGTAACATTTTTTGGCACAGAATAGGCTAACAATTTTTACAAATCGTGGTTATTTCAATAGAATACCTGAAATAAATGCATTCTGTCTCTGAGTAATCCACTCTCGCTACTACTGTCTCCATAGACACAACCATGAGCCGCCTGCGCCTATCAAAATTTTCCGGCTCAATCGGCTCACCCGATGTGGTGTGTGCGTGATTGCGGCTCACAAACAAGTGTCTTGCCGCATTACCTGGGTCCCAGCATTCCTTCTTTCTTACTGCCCTGGCTTTCCTCCCACCCCTGGTGTTTATCTTCCTTCCCTTCTTTCATCACTGTCTTTGCTGTTCCTGCTACCCAGTTCCTGCCCTCTACCTGTTCCTGCCCCTCCCTGTTCCTGTCTCCTCCCTGTTCCTGCCCTTCCCTGTTCTTCCCCCTCCCTGTTCCTTTTCATGCCGCTCCCTATTCCTGCCCTGCCCTATTCCTGCCCCTCCCTGCTCCTGTCCCCTCCCTATTCCTGCCCCCTCTCTTTTCCCATCCTTGCCCTTCCCTATTCCTGCCCCTCCCTGTTCCTGTCCCTTCCCTATTCCTGCCCCCTCTCTTTTCCCATCCTTGCCCTTCCCTATTCCTGCCCCTCCCTGTTCCTGTCCCTTCCCTATTCCTGCCCCCTCTCTTTTCCCATCCTTGCCCTTCCCTATTCCTGCCCCTCCCTGTTCCTGTCCCTTCCCTATTCCTGCCCCCCTTCCCCCTTGTTCCTGGCCCTTCTGTTCTTCCCCCTCCCTGTTCCTTTTCATGCCCCTCCCTGTTCCTATTCTTGCCCCCCTCCCTCTTTGCCCCTCTTCCCTACCCCTCTTCCCTTCCCATTTTACCAACACTCTAAAGTCAGTATACATATTTTATCACTCAAAGGCCAAGAAAAGTTTATTAAGCAGATTTACAATAAGCTGAAGGGAAAAAAAATATTTCAATATTGACCAGTCTCAAAACTTTTGATGAGTAACATGATTAGTATGGACAGCTTTAGACCTTTTTGAATGTTTTTGAAATTCTTTAAGGCAGCTATTGTATGGGTACTTCTATTAAGCTTATATCAAACATTTGGTGTAATTGAAGCTGATCGATGCACATATTAGCACTGTCATGATATAATGGAGAAGTAGAGATTTTCATATTTTAGTGTATTTCACTAAACTAAGTACAGATTCTTTACAAACAATGAAAATCATCAAAAGGCTTTCTAGATGCCTTTATGTGAATGGTTCTCATGGATTTCTGAAGTGTACTAATGTAGCAAATGTTGCTTTTGGTAGGGTTTTAAAATATTCAAGAAGGTAACTTTAGCTGTGTATATATATATATATATAGTAATTGTACGGATTCTGCAAGTCCTAATTACAATTGAACCTCTTGAATCAGAGATTGAATTTGTCTCGCATGGGGTATTGTTATACTGTGTCTTGAATGGTTTACATGATAAGGTTAACTACTGTTTTAGTGAAAGTCCCACTTATTTTCATAGAGACCTTTTATAATATATTGCTGTTTTCTCCCTCTGATTTTCCAAAAGAGATTTGTTGTAAGATAAATGTTAGTCTATATACAGTCAAACATGCTTACAACGAAGACACTTATAGGGAATTCATGCTTATTGCAAAGTGATGTTTATTCCCCTGTGAGAGGAAAATAACAAAAATGTTATTGTATTTTGCGGGCCCTGGAGGTGCACTATAACTGAGATTTACTCTCAAATGCATTTCCAATATGCTGTTTAACTTTGAAAATGTTTTGTTGCTAGCTTTATATAAATTCAGTTTGCGCTCTGTATACCACAGGTTCTGTACCATGAAGACATGGCAGTTGATTGTGTTTGGGGTGATGGTTCATCTGATTTTTTTCTACTCCATATTTGACATTTACTTCACCTCTCCACTGGTGTATGGGATGACACCATATGTGTCCAATCCCAACCCCCCGGCCAAGCGGCTTGTCTTGTTTGTGGCCGACGGACTGAGAGCTGATAAATTTTATGAACTGTTGGAGAACGGCAAATCTGCAGCACCTTATTTAAGGTAAACACATCCTAAAAGTCACAGGATGAGAAATGTTCCTAACGGCTACAGTAATCTGTTATTTGAAATCGGGGAGTTGCATTGAAATAAGAGGGGGGGGGGGGGGGGGTATTATTTCAATATGGAAATCTTTGAGACAGGCAAAGTGAATGTTAGATATCGTCAGACAGAATACAATCATTATGAAAACAATTTCTTTCAGGTCTGTGATTGAGAATGAGGGAGTGTGGGGGGTGTCTCATACTAGGGTCCCCACAGAGTCACGCCCAGGTCACGTGGCTCTCATAGCCGGATTCTACGAGGATGTCAGTGCTGTAGCAAAAGGTAACAGAAAAATTCAAATACATTTATTGGTAGATAGGATTATTCAAATGTTGGAAGACTGAAAAATTCAAATATTGATTGCAAAAATCTGTAATTATCAGTACAGATGAAAATATTTTTTTACATTCTTAATCATACGCGATCTGGTTTAGATTATGATGTTCCTTTGTGGTGTCAGTGAGATGGATAATTATATTTGACTGAATTTTGCAGCATTCACTTAATCCTCTAACCCTTTAATTGATTTTTTTAATCATTCCTTTGAGGTTGGAAGGAGAACCCTGTGGAATTTGATTCCGTTTTCAATGAGAGTCGGTTCACGTGGTCTTGGGGAAGTCCTGATATTCTTCCTATGTTTTCTAAAGGTAAGACAGTAGCCTTCCTACCTGTTTTCTAAAGACAAGGTGTCACCATTGGTTGGTGTGGCTTTTACTAACAGAGGAAAAATTATTTTTTCAAATTTTTTTTGGGGTTTGTCGTAATTTCAATGTACATTTCTTGATGGTTTATTGTACACAACAATGACCAGGCTGACTCGGATGAACACTGCTATTCATTGGCCTTGTTTTTTATCAGGTGCGTCAGGAGATCATGTATTTATGGATTATTACCCATCGGAGAATGAAGATTTCGCAGCTGTAGATTCCTCTAAACTTGACACTTGGGTGTTTGATAAAGTCAAGGTAAGGAGTTAGATAAATCCTACATATATGCTAAAACTGTAAGTTAAAGCTAATAAATAATAAATTCTGTTTAAGTACAATGTATGTATTACCAAAAAGTTTCTTACTTTTGAAATTTAAAAAATCCAACATCTACCACTTTTGAGATAAAATTTTAGTGGCATTCATGCTTTCTCACCGGAATGTACCTGGGTCCCAATATAGGCACTAAATGTAATAGAGGTAGTATGTGTATTTGCCTCTTGTGAGAATTGAACCCAGGACTTCGGGTCATGACAGTCCAGTTTCTACCGATTGAGCCAAAGGGTTAACCCACTACCTCTGGCTAGCAGGAAGATAATATGTCTCACACTACTACAATATAAGTACCAGGTATACAAGATGAATTTCTGTCACACAGGCTTTCCTATCTGATGCTACCAAGGACCCGGCATTGCTAGAGAAACTTCAAAAAGACAAGATTGTTTTCTTCCTTCATCTGCTGGGGATCGACACAAATGGTCACTCTCACAAACCATACTCACAGTTAGTAGACAACCTTTCATTAAATTATTGTTTCAGAAAATAAATGAATTTTGGTATCATGGAGTGATTTTTTATGATAAAGCAATTCTGTATGAGTATACAATATATATTTTAGCACTTCTGGTGTCAGTCTTTTTTCATTAACTAGGTACTCTTGTTAATAAATGACTATAAGGAAGTCTACCGGTAAAATATAAATTTCAATTTTAATTTGTTTTTAGTCCCCTACCGACGAAGTCGAATGGGACTTTAGGTTTGCACTCCGTCCGTCAGTCCGGTAAATCAGTTTTCCGCACTTTTTTTCCTCACTGCTTGCAGATATTCATTTGATATTTGGTACATAGCTTTGCCATACCAAGTTACAGATCAAGTTCGAGTTTGGTTTAGATCGATCCATATTTCACTGAGTTATGGCCCTTGGACTTAGATAATTTCATAAATTATCAGTTTTCCGCACTTTTTTTCCTCACTGCTTGCAGATATTCATTTGATATTTGGTACATAGCTTTGCCATACCAAGTTACAGATCAAGTTCGAGTTTGGTTTAGATCGATCCATATTTCACTGAGTTATGGCCCTTGGACTTAGATAATTTCATAAATTATCAGTTTTCCGCACTTTTTTTCCTCACTGCTTGCAGATATTCATTTGATATTTGGTACATAGCTTTGCCATACCAAGTTACAGATCAAGTTCGAGTTTGGTTTTGATCGATTCATTTTTCACTGAGTTATGGTCCTTGTCCTATCCTGGCTTTACCATAAATATGATCGATATAGCCTATATAATGCAATTAGAATATTGTTGCAGTCCAATAATTTTTGTCATCGGTAGGGGACTATGTATTGCTATGCAATACTCTCAGAATGCTTGTTAATATATGATTGTACTGTCATGTTTATGATGGGAAATACACTGATCAGGTAAACAATATATTAAGCATGTCTGAGAAGGAGGTCCAGTTTATTTTCAGAAACAAATATGAAATGTTATGGAAGCATGGAAATGTTACATCTACCATCTTTGCAGGGAGTACCTTACAAACATAGCCACAGTGGATTATGGGATACAGGAAGTAGAGGCACTGCTGGAAGAGTTCTATCACCATGACAACAGAACTGCATACATCATGACAGCAGACCACGGAATGACAGACTGGGGGTCACATGGGGCAGGGCACCCCTCAGAAACTCTGACCCCACTGGTGGCCTGGGGTGCTGGAATCCGTGGTCCCAAGAGTCAGGAACACAATACAAAGCCATATCAGGATGGATTTTCAGAAAGTAAGTTCTACAAGTATTCTGATAAGTTTTCCTTCTAAGTTTACTGAATATCAAATATTTTTATCTAAATGCTTGATTTCAATAGCTTCTGAAGATTTGGAAGTGTGACAAATAAAATCAGTGATGAATTTTGTCAAAACACTTTCATTGTAGAATGGAAACTAGACCACTTACAGAGATCAGATGTACAGCAGGTATGTCCATGTACATAGTAAATCTGTAATTATCATATGTAACACATGCTCTAAAGGAGTGATTTGTTAAGAAACAGATGAAACATGTTCTTGTGATGTTTGAATGAGTACAATGCTGATTGATATGTAGTAGAATATCAGAACACTTTGTTTAAATCTCTGAGTTATTTCCAGCACACACAACACATTTTTCTTCAATTTCAACTTGGAGAGCAATAAAGCAGTGCACAGGTGGCTAGATTTTTATTTGGCCTTTGAGAGTGGAGAAATACTAACGTAGGCCAGTTGATACTGTAGATAACATTTTATTGGAAAGAGTAATTTTGCAAGATGAACCATTCATGAATATTTAATTCTCATGCCGGGATAGACTTAATGGCAATAAGTATAATTATTATATGATTGAATACTTCCTAGCTCTCTGATTGGCTGAGATCCAACAAAGTAAAAGTCATTAATTTCTAATATTCACCTCCACGTGACCCTCCAGGTGAATATTAGGATTTATTGACTTCTACTCTTTTGGATCTCAGCCAACTTGCCACGATAGATCAATTCATTTCCTTACAATTAAAGCTAAGAACAATCTTGAAGTGTTTTTTNCTCTTTTGGATCTCAGCCAACTTGCCACGATAGATCAATTCATTTCCTTACAATTAAAGCTAAGAACAATCTTGAAGTGTTTTTTGTTTTTTTTTTAATCATTTAATCATATAATAAAACAAATATTGCTGCTTTATCAGTCAATACAATGATTTAGACACCTTCGAAGTAAAATATTCACCTTGCTCTTCGGGCTCGGTGAATTTTGTACTTCTCAGGTGTCTAAATCATTGTATTGACATCCAAAACAGCAATAATTGTATAATGATTCAGGAAAGTCATGTCTCATGAATAAATACATTATTCTAGTATTGCAAAAGGAAGATCTTATGACATAAAAGTAATCTGCATTGACTGAAATTAATTCCATAATATTTAACATTTCCATTGTTTTTTCCTTTGATCTTTATTATCAATGGAAATGATAGTCATCTCCTTGATAATGTGCATGACTGAATCTTGACAAATATATAGGATGACTATTTTAACCTCTGGTAATTCCAACAGAAATAAATAAGATGTAAATATTAAAAAAAGATGAAAATACAATAGGATATGAGGACCAATACTTTATGACAGCATACATTTGATGAAATGCTAACATGCTTCATAAAGTATGCTGGGGCATAAAGCATCACAGCTTATGCGATCATGTACTTCCAGTTTGTTTAAATGGAATGTATGGATTCTGATCACTAATCAGGCCTAGTTTTGACAGGATTTTTAAATCAGTTGCTATCTGTGTGCGAGTTATCATTGTACTAGGAGGACTTTTGTATAGTACCTAAGTTTCGGAAGTTTCCATTGTGTGTCTGTTGTAGGCTGACTTGTCTCCCCTGATGGCAGCACTGATTGGTGTGCCCTACCCCGTCAACTCAGTGGTAAGTTCATGCAACTCAAAAAGTCTACACAACTTTGTGGTGAGTCCTTATGACTCACTGATAAGTCAACACACAGTGTGGTGAACTCTATGGCAAAGTCGACACAACTTTGTGGTGAGTCCTTATGACTCAATGATAAGTCAACACACAGTGTGGTGAACTCTATGGCAAAGTCGACACACCTTGGTGGTAAATCCACACGTTACAATCCACACCATGCAGTATTTTAAAAATCCACACCATTCAGACTTTCTGTAAAATGTAAATCATGAAATAAATGCTACATCTCTTTATATCATTATGTATAAAGAAAAAATTGTCATTATTTAGTTGGTCGATTGTTTATTT
>CAJDSM010090617.1:0-22198 GCA_903981925.1 Ostrea lurida
TTTGACAATGGATTACTCCATTTACCTGATCGAGTTAAAGGGGCTCATAGCAGGTGTGAGCGGTCGATGGAATGTTTAGGCACTTGATCCCAGACAGTTTTGGAGACCAGGGGTCCGTGTTCACCCAACTGGTTCTCCATTTAGGATTTATGACATTGATCACGGCTCATCTGCTTTTTAATGGCAATGCAGAAGGGCTCTCATTTTTCATCTGTGCATTTCTTTTAGTACCAAAGTTTCAAGGAAGTAAACTTAACAGTATCTCTTGACCTTGATGAGGCTTTTAGAATTTTGTACAGATTCCTTATAGCAAGACCTTACATTTCATACCATGATCTTTGACCTTCTACATTCATCATGGTTATGTGGCAACGCTATGGGGCTAAGTTGCAGCCCATTTCTAGGTCACCTGAATAAACTCTGGTGACCTAGCTATTGCAATTTGTCTGTCCATCATAGTGTGCCATCTGTTGTCTGTTGACAGTTGAACATTTTTAACTTTTTGATAAATACTATTCCAATTCTTTTCATATTCTTCTTTCATATTTGGTAATACTATGAAGCTTTGAGCTTTAGGGGCAGGACAAAAAGTTACCATTTTTCAAATATCTTTAAAACTGCAAGTGTAAGAAAAACTGAATGCATGGTGATGTAGAGCAGGAAGGCCTCTACCAAAATAGTAAATTCCACTACGGTTTTGGTAGTGGGGTGGGGCCAAAATGTTCAGTGATTAAATGTGTTCATAATTGAACTTATTTTTTTCTTCTGGATCACTAGCATTCAAATTCTTTTTAGATCTTTGGGATAAGGGGGGCATAAAGTTCTGAACTCTTGCACTCCAGAGGCCTTAGGGTCAGAGCAAAAAATGCCAAATTTTCAAAAATCTTCCTTTCACATACATGTATAGGAGAAAAAGGTAATCAAATGTGCCAAGTTGTAATATTCTGGAGCTTACAGTCTGAATCTTGCCTATAACATACGTACATTTTCCTACTTTTACCTCTAACCTTGAAAAACGATAGGCTTCTTCCTCTCATCATGGTGATCAATTGCACCAAGTTGTAAGATCTGGAACTTACGGTTCGGTCTGTATCCTGCCTACGTTTTCCTACTAGGTTACATTACGACCTTGACCTTGAAAAGCAATAGGCATCTTCCTCTCATCATGGTGATCAATTATATCAAGTTGTAAGATCCTGGAGCATACAGCTCAGTCTGTATCCTGCCTACATTTTCCTACCAATGGATAATTTGACCTTTGATCTTCAAAAACAATAGGCATCTTCCTCTTGTCATAGTGTGCCATCTGTTTGTCCTGTCATGACTAGCCTTGAACATGTTTTAACTTTTCTTTGATACATCTTTACTATTCTTCCAATTCTTTTCATTTCTTCTTCATTATTTGTTATACTATAACTTTGAGCTTAGGGCAGCGAACAAAAAGTATTACCATATTTCAAATATCTTTAGAAACTGTAGGTAAGAAAAATGTGAACCGCATGATGTAGAGCAGAAGGCCTCTACCAAGAATAGGCAAATGTCCGCACTACTTTTGTAGTGGGTGGCCGAAAAATTGTTCTTGCACTAAATGTGTTTTCATAATCAACTATTTTTCTTTGGTCATCATTAGCATCAAATTCTTTTTAGATCTTTGGATTAAAGGGCAAAAGTTCTGAGAAATCTTCTTATGCAACTCAAGAGCCTTAGGGTCGAGCACAAAATATGCCAAAATTTTTCAAATAATTTTCTTTCCATCATACATGATATGGAGAAAAATGTAATCCAAATTGTGCCGGAAGTTTCGTAATATTCTAGGCTTAACAGTCTAATCTTTGCCTATAACATACGTTACATTTCCTACTTTACCTCTAACGTTGATAAACATAGCTTCTCCTCTCATTGGTATATCACTTGCATCAACGTTGTAGAGATCTGCGAACTGTACGGTTCGTCTGTATCTCTGCCTACGTTTTTCCTATAGGTTAGCATTACGACTTTGACATGAAAATGCAATAGCATCTTCCTCTCATCTTGCGTGAGTTCATGTATATACAAGTGTGTAAGATCTGGAGCATACAGCTAGTTCTCTGTATCCTGCCTCCATTTTCCTACCAATGGATAATTTACACGTTTGTTATCTACAAAAACAATGAGGCTATCTTCCTCATTGATCATACATGTGATCTAAGTTTACCAAGTGATCAAGATGCTGGAAGCTTACAGTTAAGCATGGAATCGAAAACGTTTCGACAAAGATTTTGCGCTATGAATTCAGTAATATTAATTAGATGATAATATGGCAACATTCTAAGACACAATATCATACTGTTATTTTTAGGAATTTTTTAGATTTGTTTTTAAAAAACGGAAAAACATACATTTTTTGCCTAACCTATCCATTACAATCACAAACTTTGGTATTAAAAGTTAAGGCAAAATTTATAGTTAGATGTAAGAACAATATAGACAACCATATAATTCCATTCAGTGTATCTATATTTTATTTGAGGAAAATACTGATAAAATCAGATATATCAATCTTATTGATCTATATCAGGCAGCAAAACCCAACAGAATTATGTAATGGAGAAACACATATCTTTACTAATATAATATTCAACCTAAAAACTGACATAAAGTAAAAAGAACACCAATGATTTTTTTTTCCAAAATAACCTTGTTTAATTAATAATATTCTCTTAAACAAGAATACTGTTTCCTTTAAATGTTATAGAAAAAAGAAACTTAAATTAAAAGCAAGTGCACACATTTTGCACAATCTATAAATTTAAATTCTAGTTATCTATGCATAATCGGACGATACAGAGTTGTCATATTTATTTACTAAGAAAAACTTTGCAAATTGTTATTCTTATTGAAAGGAAATTAGTCTTTGGAGCATACCACTTTTCAATATTGCCCATTTTGATCTAAATAATCCAATTAACAATAGGACTGGTCCGTATTAGATATCTTTTATATTCGCCCCAACAAATTATAACCCGATACCACAATCATAATCTAATTATCAATGACTTAGGTATATGTGTCGCGTCTTCAAAGTAAAGGATGCAGAAATTTGATAACGATAAATCTAGATCTTGTGCGTTCTACACTTTCTCTTTACCTCGACTAATTAATCGTCAAAATCTCTCGATCAAGAAGACCGTCGTATTTTTCAGCGGAAATTACACGCCATCTTAGTTAGAAAATTATCGACGAACGCTCATTATACTACCTTAGAGTCTGTAATCCTGGCTCTACTAAGCCTTGGCAATAATACAGTATATCTGAGGTACAACTACCAGATATCACACCCTATGTACGTTCCAGTCTTTGACTGGTGTACATAAAATACGTGAATTGACGCATCAGGTGTTGCACCGCTAAAGAAACCCCACTGCATTAAAAGCTACAAGCAGTTGCATAGCTTGGAGATTAATATGGAAGCATTGGAAAGGGGCTCAAAGGCTTGTGTGGCCGCCTAAGGCCCCAATACATAGTCCAGTGCAAGAGCCCTGGTGCGGGTTCAACTAGGGCAAAGCCCCGGAAAGCTGTGCATTTTAGACAATTAAAAGAGGATTTCAAAGTCTCAATACACATATTCATTAATTTTAAACACAGTAAATGGAGGAAGAGATTAAGATTCAAAATATAAAAACAAGAGCAAACGCCATACGTGCATAATACTCCTTACAGATTTCAGTTGGGTTCATAGTCGCAGAGTAGTACTGCCTTTTAATGCCTAATTTCATATCAGCTAATTGAGAACTATGCAGCCTTCACTTGGCAAAGGTGCATATACCAATCTTGCATGGTTCTCGAGCCAAGTACAGTTTCATCTGTATGCTTACAGGTTTTCTTAAAGCCTCGATCATTGACCTCTTGACCTCTGATATAAAAAAACATAGGCATCTTCCTCTCATTCATGTGAATTAATTGTACCAATTGTCTGATCCTGTAGCTATGGTTTCGTCAGCTTGTATCCTGCCTATCGTTTTCTTAACTAAGTGACACACCGAGCTGACCTTTGTCCTTGAAAACATAGCATTCCTCTCATCATTGGTGATCATATTGAACAAGTGATGATCTGGAGCATTACGGATTTGTCTGTATTCCGCGCCTTACTTTTTCCTATAAATGACACTACGACTGACCTCGACTTTAGAGAAACACACATAGCGGATCTCTCTTCATCTCGGTGGTCAATTTTTACCAACATAAAATTTAAAAATAAGAAAACAAAAAAAAAAAACATATGATAAAATGGAAAAAAAAAAAAAAAAAAAAAAAATAAAAAGTGAGCAGATCCATTAAGGACGTTGTCTGTTATTCTGCCTACAGTTTTTACCTCATAGTGACACTACGACCTTCCACAGTTGAGAACAAAGGCATATCTCTCATCATGGCTCGACAAATTGGACAAGTTGTATGATCCTGGACGGCTTATGTTCGGTCTGTATCCGCCTTACAACGTTTCCACGTACACGACACTACGACCTTGACTTTTATGAGAAATACCATAATAGGTTGTTTCTTTCATCATGTGATTCATATGTTACAAGTTGTATAGATCGGAGCTTTACCGGTCAGTCTCTCAAAGCACACGGACTTAGCATGTTTTATATAATAACAGAATAGACGACCTTTCTATACCTAATAAGCCTGTTTCGATCGGGCCATATAAAAAAGGCATAATATAAGGACTGTCCACGTGGTTAATGTTCATTTACATGTTATTTTTTTTTTATTTGCAGGGGTATTTTACATTTTTTAAAAACACTAAATTAGATGCGTTTGGAATTCAGAAAGCTTCATTAAAAACTACTAAAATTTGATGCATCTAAAAAATTGAAAACAAGAACAGTCCGAATACAAAATATTTCAGATAAACTTGGAAGCAGGTTCATAAGCACAAAAGTTGAGTTAGTTGTTTAAAAACTAGAACGGAATACGTGATCCAAAAAATTGCAGTTATAATCTAATTGATGTTTAAGAAAAAATGATGGGAGCAGCAACAGATGTTCGGTCTCCCCAAGTGCTCCCTTAGATTTAAAAGAAAGAAAAAAAAAAAGATTTATATAGGTCTACGACATAAAGATAAATTTGAAATCAGAATTTGCTCGACCCAAATATCTATTTCTTTTTATCCTAGTTTTAAATATCTAATTTTATTTGACTTATAAATATTTATTCATTTTCTTTTTACCAGTCAATGACAGGCCATGAGGAAGCAACAGCTTTCATATGGAAATACCCAGTGACAAGTGCTTGAGCATATTTCGATTAATTTAGACCAGCCCTTTACGTGGCCATTTGGTGTTATAACTTAAAATTATGAATGAATGTGTTCTTGCTCCAACAGGGCGAAAACTTAAGTATATTCATCAAGCGAGTTGGTACAGGTATATGACTATGAAAATATTTTATCACCCCTCGTTGATTATGAAGATCTGAGGGGTGGGCATAATTATGTTTATGTCCTGTGATCTGTCTAATATCGTATCTAAAATACATTTTTAACATCGGCGATAATACCCTATTTTGGAATGACTATAGTTTACTAAGGGGCTTATGTTCTTGCATTATATTCCGACTAGGATACTCTGGCATTAGAAACAAGGACGCAGGATACCAATAGTACCCTGTGTTGGACCTGATAGTATTTTATAGTATATAACCCTCAATATACAATGAATCGCTAAAACATTTGATTTATAGTGATGATTGTAAAGTCATCAATCTGTGTGTGTTTATATGACAAAATGCTTATACTTTGAAAATACACATTTTTTTAAATTGATTGACTGGATGTTATTACGTTTGCCATGGTGATTCCGTTTACCTCCCAAATTTGCATTATTTAGTACATGATTGATATTTATATCAGTTTCCTTTAAGAATATATGATTGGGTTACACTTATAAAAATATTTACTAGAGAAATGCATTTAGAAATTATTTTTATTTGAAATTTGTCATGTAGTTTTCAAGGAAAAAAATTGAAATTTTCTGGTAGGTTAGAAGGTTTAATCAATTTTTAGATACCCCCCTCCTCCGCAAAAGTTTAATTGAAACTTGTTGTTTTTTCTTTTTGTGATAAAGAAAATGAGGACCGACAATCTCTTTAAAGCGAATAAACCTTTTCTGTTTGCAGGACCTCATCTTTCATAACAGTTAGGGATTATGGGAGAAACCCTTCCACCGCAGTCCGCGTACACCTGTTGCGTATATTCACATTTGTTGTTTTGGCGCCTGAGGGTTAGCCGACAGACAGCGCTCAACCCAGCCGCCCCTCGTTGTCTCGCGAGGTCCCCAAAGGTTTGAGAACATGTTAATTTATTTGGTCCCCTTGACCGTCACAGCAAACGAGCCAGACTCGTAGTGCATGCACTTCGTCCCACCGACCTACGGTTCAGAATTAGTCGTTATATCCTCTATCCAATGAGTCCTTTCCTCGGGGATGCGTGTCAAGTATTTCCAGGTGCTCCTATTATAAGATTCCAGATTAGTCCGAGCTTAGAGGTCAAGTCAGTCAGGCTCCACCGGGGTACTGAGGAGACTCCACAGAACTCATTATAGAAGTTGTGCTGCGTGTCGTTTAGAATCGTTCACCAATGTTCGATGCGAATCCCGTTTGAACTGTATTGTCAGGTCCCGACTTCGGTGCTCGGAAATTCCAACGGGAATTAGATGGATACCGGATCAATCTTGTTAAACGAGTTCTCGTTATTTCGTATTGTTACTAGTATCGACTTTCTTTTAGACAGAACCCTGTAGAAGATATCTCTGTGCCCTCAGGACCACAGATGCCGGCCCCAAGTGTGTTTGGTTGCTTCTGGAAGCCTGTTGACAATTCCAGGTCCGTTCGCATACCTGTGGCATAACTTCCTCCAAAGTGCAGACGTAGCTCCAACGGTGCTACATTGAGATTTGGAGCCCATGGAACAAATTTTGACGGAAATAAGGCGAATTGCGTATTGATATAAGAACAATTAGATAAGATACGAGTACATTGTCTTGACGAAAAATTATTAGAGATTAAAACGACGTATACAGCAAATTTCCATTTCGCTTAGCTCCGTTATAATTCGATGTGATGCGAGCGCTTAATTCTATTATGGTCATGCACGTCATGTGGGGATAAGGGATCATTTTTGTCGGAGATTAGGCACTATATCATTTCCTAGTGATCGTGGCACTAACGCACCTAACGAGAGTGTAGGTAAAATTAACATCTCTACTGGCTCCTCTCTCTCTCTCTCTCTCTTCTCTCTCTCTCTCTTCTACCTCTGTCTCGCTCCTTCTTCCCATCAAATGATAAGTACTCCAGCCCTCGCACCATGCACTTGTTTATTCTTAAACTCGTACGGAGTACGGTGATAACCAATAAATGGGATTAGTTAGCATATCTTTTATTGAACATATGTTTAATGGAAGGATAATATTAATAAGCTATTTGGCCTTTATTCTGCCAAATAAAAATTCTTGTTATTTTATCAAAAGAAGTGAGAGAGAAAGTAAGTGAGGGAGATTAGGATAGGGGACGAAGTGAGAGACTGATTCAGAAGTTGATGATGAAGTATGTGAGCAGAGATGTTAAGAGTAGATGGCATTCCCGCATAGAAAGTCCCTTTGTATGTCTTATTGATGATGCACACCATCCGGTGGTGTTCTTACCCACTTAGGCAGTGTGGTTGGTAAAAGTACAAGAAGGAGAAAAAGCCACTTTTACTGATTAATAGCTTATTTCACAAAATTTATCTTCATTCGCCTAATAATCCTTCAATAGAATATAAATTTTCGAGGTCCGTATACTTGGAGTAACTACTGTTGACCTACTCTTTCCTTTCAGTAGTTGCACCCCTTATATATATATGTATGACCACGGTTTTGTGAATCGATTTCATTACGTCGGCGTGTCTATAGAAGTGTAAAAGAAATATTCCACTGATATGTTGGAAAAAATCAAATATAGGTTGAATGAACGAGATAATAGAACTGTCACATTTTACCTCAGTTCTATCGATGCCCAGCATTAACATCTATCTGGAGTCATATTTTTTCAATATTGTAAGTATTAATGGGCAGGCGTCCCCCAGTTCGTAGGCCTATGTCTGTTCGCAGATGTTGTAGTAAAACTTTTTACTTAGAAGCGTCCAGATTTTTACATTTACGAGTGAAGGGCCCCAATCAATTTGGAGTGAATCTTCTGTATGTGGCTGAGATCGTTTTCTCTCCTCGTCTCAGCTTCGGGCTCTGTGACCCTACCATATACTATTTGTCCTGCGTACTCTCATCTTCTATCTATCTGCATCGATGTTGCGTCTATCTCTAGCGTCTCTTCTTGCAGGAGCCCTCTGGTTATCTCTATACCAATTCGTTATTCTTTATTAGGCATAAAAAATTATGTGAGACCTAACAATCAATTACTGCCTAATACTATCTTCACTATTCTCGCATGCTGTTCACATTTGTTATGTAGTCATATATCTCTTTAGCCTACCTGAATTATCAATTCGGTAGTTATGATATCTCACTCTGAATCAGTAAAAACAAACGATATCAATGAAAACTCCTCGCCCCAATGAACCATAGGAGGCGGAATTCGCAAGTGATTCCAGTCGCGTATCAGCGTTCTCCGCAGCCTTGGTCTATTGCAACGCTGAGTTCTCTTAAAAAAATATGAAGCAAACACGGCGGTCCTTCGATTATTTAGGCGAAGATCAAAGCAAGCTGTATGCCCGTATTCGTTTGCCGCCCCGCTATCTGAAATTTGGTGCTTCCTCGCTTACCCCTCACAAACCATCTTCCTTGTGTGTAGAAGCTGAGCTCCATGACCTACAATTCTGAGGTGATATTGTGTCCTGACCCGCGATATATAAAAATAAGACCCTTAAGTCTCCAAAGCTTATCAATCTCCCCCCACGATGACTGTAGCGATGGCCGCTCTTCCTTAAGACGGAACTTGCTCGTCATACCTTCACCCGCTACGGCCTCGATATACAGTTGTGACCATGGAATCTTTAAGATTTCTTATTGCAGCAAGAATATTGGGGGGTTAGTCCTCGATAAATATTGTGCAAGTTACTTGATTCATATTATCCTGAGGACCTTCCCTGGAACTTTCTAAGACTGTGATATAGGCAGACAGTGTAGATCAAGGAAATGCATTGTCCAAGGGTGGATATATTGTTTAATGGATTTCAATGTGTTTTTCCACGATCCAGCTGGCTCGTGTCTTACCGATTAAACTAAGCCATCCCGCACTGAGACTAAGTCAATTTTAAATCAGTTCATCTAAGTGTCCAACTCGGGCCACTGTTTCTTTCATCGATATCATAATGTCATCATAATATCCGTGTCAAGGACCCTTGCCATAATTTTTTCCCTGATACCGCCCTTTGATGGGAAACGTTGGACTGCTTATTGGATCACAATGATTCTGATACACTCCGCTGATAGTGTTGCGAACTCTCCATTGTTGCGATTCTATGATGTGTCGACAAAACGCATCCAAAAGACCCACTATACCTCCCTTTAACATTGGCTTAGGTCGTTGGCATTTATTGTATACGTTGAACCCGACTGATGTATTCCATTCAGCATATCGAATTATAATGCCAATAATTCTCCAATGTTCAGACCTGCTACATAAGACCATAGGTACCTGTCCCTGTCGATCACAAGCACATCTCCGCAGATACTGAATCAACACAACTTTGTACTTTCACTGTGTCCGAAATGGCACTGAGGCGCCGGTTTGTTATCCATAGATCGAGGTCGCTAATGTTTGGTGATCATTCTAGACCCCTCTCTCAGATGTGGTTCAAGCGCTTCCGTGAGTTTCATATAACGACTATTTGTGTAATAGGCGCAAGTGCAATTTTTTAATTGTGATTCATTCTCGGCTTGTTTACATTGTGACGTTACAAGTGAGATTATGCTTCTGATTACCGGCTGCCCAATCCAAGGTGCACTGGAGAAATATATTATGTTGTGAGGTTTATCTCCTTTATGGGTATTTTGGCTAAGTTCTCTTCGAGTCCCTTAGCCTACGGCATACTGTCCTACCCTTGGTTGCCTCTGGTGGATATTGTTTTGTTGAACATTGAGAGCCATATTGTGACCCAGGATGGAGATGTGGCTGAGGATTTTGTCCAAGGGTCATGGCAACGAGTGTGCACATCGTTTGGTTAACCTTACACATGAGAACATATTTCCCATACTTTGAGTCGTATATGTTCGTTTGTTTGGCTATGTAGCTATGTACATTCTGTGTTCACTTGGGACAAGCTTTATATTTTACATTGTACATATGTGATATGACAAAAAATGCCGTTTAGGTTCTTCCTAAATTGAGTTTTTTGACAGAAAAGAAGGAGTATACATGAGAATACCGAAATGGTTTTATACGCGCACGTAAGCTCAACGGTTTGAGGGCTCATTATAACGAGATCTGTTTGTATTTAATTCAGAGAATATGTGAACTAATAGTGGTCTCTAGATTATATGGATCTCTCATGTGAGTTAGAACTGTTTGGATACGGAAACCCTGCTTTGATTTTGGTGGTCCTCACGAATATGGGTCGAAATGACTGAGCATGCCTCTTTGCGTGATAAATTTTCATGGAATAGCAGAACTGGTTTGCATATACTCACCTACCAATTTAAAAAGTTAGGAGGCATGTGGTTTGCATGGCTTATATCATCCCAGCTTTGATGCAATAGTAAGAAGGATAGGTTTGTCCGATATTTTGAGTGGCAAAGTTTAAAGGTCATCACGCATATTATCCATAAACTGTAGTTGTTCAGCTGCCATTGAGACAATGATTGAGTAAAATACTCACAAGATAATGAAGCAGAATATTGTCGCTATTCTGTGGGCACAGGTGTCCTTTAGAGTCGAGTTTTCGGGTAGAAGGTATTTCAGATTTTTATGGACTAATAATATAGGATTTGATAGATTTCACCTATGATAATTTTAATCTGAGTGTATCATTTATGATAAATAATCATTTTTGATCCCCTATTGTTATGAAATTTTATTACCGCCTTCATAATGGTTACCTTCCTTTGGTGGAGATCATTGATCATATATAGCATCTATGATAATTCATATTATGATAGACCTTTCTTAATATTTTTTATTATATTTTCCTATATTATAATTATACTATAATATTTTCTGTAATGTTTATATATCTAATTATAGATCTATATGTATGTACATGATGAAGTTTTTTTAGTATTTGTTGTTAATATGATAAATATGAGACTGGACTGACAATCGTCTGGGCTAAAATAAAGCATAATAAAATAAATGGTGCCATAATTAAGCGTAGTAACACGATCTTTGAGGATCTGAGCTCTTGTACTCTAATCTACTTTGTTGATTTATTACTCTATGATTTATTGATTTTACTAGATATACATGGCGAAAGCTTTCATAACATACTACGCTATTAATATACAGCTTTCTGAGTACCACGCTGTGGATTGCTAGTATGAGAGAGTGACTGTTTTGTTCCAATGCCTAAGACAGAAACTGTCTCGTATTTGTGTTTACATGATCATGACTCTCTAAGAATTTTTTTTTTTTGTGTTATAATTTACATGTACAAATGGACTCATTAACCCATGTCACGATTCTATTTTTTGCATATTCATAATTGTAGTCTAGTTGGCCTCGCTTTCTATCGGAAGAGGGGCCCTCTACTTAAGTATAAGTGTTTACCTTGTGTACAGTTCTATCAAATTGACGTATTGTAACATGTTGAAAGCGATTAACTTTTTTTATGATACCTCAAAGTCACTTCTGAAAATTGGGTATGACAGTCTTAAGTAGGAATATTGATTAATATTAGCTAAAGAAGATTATACCTACCTCTTTGTGGAATCAAGTATTGAGAGTTGGATCTCCACCTGAGTTCATGGTTAACTGCACTATCGTGATGTTGAGGGTTATCGTTTTTTTTTTAAGCTGCCGTCGGTTCGTATTAGGATTAGCAAAATCAGGTATGTAATTCTTTCTCCTAGGAAACAAACTGGTGGTATCTCGAAATGACACCAAACCTTGGCACAGAGGGTGATACATACTTGTTGAGAAGAATCTTTTAGCGAGTGATTTAGACTTGGACTTTTTCATGCACGAAGAGAGATGTACAAGCATTGAAATGAGCGATCTGCTGCTCCCTTGGCAGGTGATTGCTGAAAAATTCAAGACGAATTTTATTTTCTCAGCCCAGTAAAATTCTGGTGCGAATAACTTTTCAAAACTCATCTCAGCCGCCCTACAGATATAGGCCAAAAATGCTCCGGGTTTGAGCAGCGATCAGAAAGATTTGCTCCAAATAGGATTGACGTACCAAGTGAAGTATTATGATAGGGATACATTTTGTCTAAGAGAGTACAAAACCCTAATTGGCTGATAATTTTTTATGGGAGATTTCATCAACTTGATATTATCACAGGGGTACGGAAGATACCTACATCTATCTTTATAACATAAACCTTATCTACATGAAGATTACAAGCGAAAAAGCGACAAAGCAGGTGCCTTGATTCATTTTTTTATATAAATGATAAGAGTAAGACGAAGAATACCATTGGAAGAGTGATTCGTGTTGTAAGTACGTCAATCATTACAGAAAACTAGAGCCAATGGCCGCGTAGTTAACAGTAGATACGCGATATAACGATTCGTCAGATGAAGAGAGGCTATGCTAGGCCTAGCAATTATCACAGACATGATCGCACTCTACATTTTAATTGTACTGCTCTACAGACCAAATGAGCAAATATATGTTAATTACACTAAGCAATATTTTGAGACGGTTTCACCAAGTCGCTGTTATGTGACGAAACAAAATAATCTACTCACTTTAGATCGTATACGGCGTGCTAGAGAGTTAATCACACGCTACCTATGCAATACACTCCAACATATAATGTTTTTGCGTGGTATTAACTATTTAAGTCACACTGCAGTCATACATTAGCTCGTATTTGTAAAGTCCTGTCTTAGACTTCACTAGATGGAGTGTCCATCTAAGTGGATTATGACAGGCATTGTGTTTCTGTTGTTTTTGTACGTAATTCGGTGTATTCTCAAAACTCTTGGTCCAGCTGTACACTTATTCAATGATTTATCACCTTTTGGATTATGGCATTTATTGTATCGCATATTCTGTTTATTGCCTTCTTCAATAAATAAACAAGGGGTGGTTGTTTAACAAAATAATCTGAATTTATTGAAGTCTTTCTCACGAGATGATTCATTAGAGTGAAGTATTCAGTATGAGACTCGCTATCTCGGAAACCTGTGAATGCGGCGGGACATACACGTTTTAAGCTTTAGACTATCCGTGTTAACTAAGTTGTTGATTCTCATTCAAATAACAGTACATTTCCTGCTGACCCGCTCTCGCGATCTCAGTTCATAAATTGCAAGACAACGCGGAAAAGCATTTATTGAGTGCTGTGAGAAGGCCGAGTGTGTGGTCGCAGAGGCACATGAGAAGCAATAACGATTATATAATTTAATATCTGTACCACAGTGTTTTCAGCAACATATTCTGGACTGTCTGTGAAATGCTAGTTCCTAGCGTGGCACAGATTTTCTGAATGGGTATGAGTTTATGCAAAGGACTTCATTGCATGATTACGAAGTAATGTGGGAGCACTAGGAGCGCTCTCTAAGTGGCCCTGAATCACGCCGGATGGATCGTATCAGGGCATTTCGGCAGTGTTCGATCACAAGTAGCGGTTTTCTTTTCAAGGATATTAACCAATACTTCATTACATTAGTCTGTCGTGCGAGGTACGTTTGTTCGCTGTGGTGGTGTTATATTCATATGGCTTAAATCAATTCATTATAATTATGTACGTTAGCTGAGCTTGCCTCGGCATAACTTTGTCTATTGTGGTGATAATTATCGTTAGTGTACCGTAGGCCAGAATGATTTATACAACAGAATATACATTGATTTATAGCCTCTGCTTGAATTTACACCGACATATAACGTGTTATTGGAATAATCACCCGTATATCACAAAACTTAAAGTATACATAGTATATGACACACCAACTAGTCGCATACTCAAGGATCCATAGGCTATATAATTGATTAATACGAATCCTCAAATGCAGAATCTTGATCTGCTTAAAGTGTTATGTCATACGGTCTCATTAGGAGACAGATTTACATGAGAACGCGCCTAATGGCGTACATGGGCGCTCGCTAAGGTCAACTTTAGGCCGTTATTATTCGAGACGCAAAAGCGAGTATCAATGTTATTTATTCGGCAGAATTCATATAAGGCAACTTAGTTTTTACACTATGTATCCTCTCAAATGTAGTGATGTATGTGCAAATTCTTATTCACGTCACTCAATGACAGCTCAATATATACCGTCCATATGCACTCTCTACAGCAACTAGAATACAATGTATTCTTTTGGTATTTTTTTAGACGTTGGGTGACGAGTGGTATTATTTAAGATTGGACCATCAATTGTGATTACAACGCCGTATGTTTAGTAAGATTTATATGTATCCAAACACTGGAGCGCATCTGTGAATTAGTTTTAACGGATCGCACACTGATCGCAGATGTGAGGCTTCCAAGTAGAGAAAGCGAAGGCAACTCCAGATTATGGAGTCAACACTCCTCTGATATCTTTTTTATTTTTCAATGCTGCCTCTCCTCCTTAGGATCTGCCTACAGTCGAGTGGTTGTCATAGTTCTCGGTGAGGGAAGTCACCTATGTTAAATTAAATACCAACTGCTCTTTTCGCACGTCTCCTGTCACGTTACGTTCTCCGTTAGCTCACATAATATGCGGTTTTTTAGCTCATTATAAGATGTTCTGTCACCTAGGACATAACTCTAAACGGAGCCTTCGCGCTCACCTCAGCATATTTTTGTGCACCTCTTCATGTGCAACAGTATCTTCTTTGTTGAATTGTATCGAGGCACGGCCGTAGGTGATAAATGTGATAATCAATTCGACTTCGAGGAGGATCGACTGGCTCCTACCCTTTTCACGAATTTATATAAGGAAGAATGTCATTGATTTTATCCATTTTCAAGATTTTTATTTGTTATTTTGTATATTTTATTTTTGCATTGTAACTAAAGACGATCAAAATGACGGATTTTCTCTTTCTCTCTCTCTTGGGAAGAGGTGATACAATCGAGAAAGGTATGATTTCAGATTAATTTTGAAAAATTTGGCGGTAGTGCAGAAATATTCATAACTGGGTCAGCTCCCTTATATTCTTTATTTGTTATAAAGTTATATTATTTTTTTCTGATTTCACGTTTTCAGAGATTAATATAGAACTTGTTGTTTAATGTGAAAATATGAATGTGAGTTTCGGAGTTTTTTCGCACAAATAAAATAAGTGAAGATAACGTTTACTTTACGACTAAATACAGACTGTAAACTTTATATGAAAGTTGGTTTATTATACCTTCTAGAGGCAAGCTGTCCCATTTCCGATGGTTTTGAAAACAAAATTCTGATTTCCTGTTTATTTTTTATGTTTTTTATTGTTTATTTATATTTCGTTTTTTATTATAATTATTTTGGAAAGTAATCCAATCAAAATGTCTTGCTAGAAACGTTGCGTATGAGTTTTGCGATGGTTTTAGGAGATATCGAGTGAATCCTCTTGTAAAGCTGTGATTGATGGTATTCCGGCGAATTCTTTTATTTGTATTTTTTTTTATGAGCAGCACACTGCCACTGGTGGCAAATCGATGGTGACTGTTGCTCAGAATTCGTTCAATGTACTTTCTGTGTTGATCTCCCCATGTATAATAAAGTAGATTGTGGGGTTGCTTGATGCTGGTACGTCCGTCTGTCTCGCAGATTCGTATCTTTGTTTAGTGCTGGCATTTATCTTTTTGGTTCTTTGACGTAGACGAGTGTACATAATAGTGGCTTACTGTTGTGTTTTTCTTTTGTTTTTTTTCTTTAGTATTAGAGATGTGCTCATATCATCGTTGTCTTTTGTTATATTACTTCTTTTACATTTGGTATCATTTTATTTTCTTTTTATTGTTTTATTATTCTATGTGTAGAGAAATATATCATATCCAATCAGTGGCATGATAAAGATTATCCTCACAGGGAAGGAACAGTGTATTGCCCTTGTGTTCACAACATGTGTACATTCAAAGCATCGGATACGTCAAGTTGACGATTAGACAGATAGAAGAAATTACTGAGACCAGGACATGACTAAATTTAAAAACCCTGCCCACACCCCCAAATACAAACTTTTGTTTTGCATTATAACAAATGATCAGTGTTTATATTAGCATTGCAGTATGGCGTATAGGATTATTAATTGACGTCTCGATATATATATATTTCGCTATAACAAACTTACAATTATAAATATATTTGATGAACCAAGGTTCGTGTTGTCAGATGATGAGTTAAGGAATGGATGTATGAGGATGTGACAGATAATTTTTGTCGTACCGTTAACAATTGAGAGGAACATACGGTTCATGTTGCTTGTGTGATCGTGTCATTCTCAGGACATTTGCGATAAAGTCGCGACAATGTAGATTATACAAAATAATCGTGAATTCTATTTTATAATATAGTTTCAGGAGCCAATATCATAATTAGCCTGTATCCATATAAGGTATAAAAACATATAATATATTTTAGCTCATCATATATTTAAAGAAGGTTATGCTTATTATTTAATTGATTACGCCTATATGGTTGTTGTGATCTGTGTACTCTCTAGAGTTACGGAGTTCAATGCTCGATACGGAGCTGGAGATGAGGGCTGGGGCTTGGCATCACATACTACTTCGCTTGGATCGAGAGTGTTGTATTCTTAACATTCTTTAACCTAGTCTGCATCTAAATTTTACGTTGCATTGGATCGAAGAGGCAAATGGAGATCCATAGAATTTTTTCAAATGATGTCTAGGTCTGTAGTTCAGATGCTCCTTTATTTCAGACTAAAATCATAAGCGATTTTTTTCTCTGCTAAATTAATACACCAATTGTTTTTTTTCTTCTACTTACTTATGTAGCCACTGGGCCCAATAGTTCAGACACAAAACTTTGTTGGAAGTCACCCAAGAGGAGGTACAATCACTTCGTGATGCAATGGGAGACTTTGCCAAGTATTGTTTCCAAGATAAAAGACTGTGCCACTCTCGTCGTCAAAGGGAACACGTATTCCATTACTGAAATGCAAATTCGGATGACGTATCTATCTTTCTCTAAGAACCACTGCCTTGGGCCAGTGAGTAGAAGACTGGGATAATTTATATTGATAAGCGTTTGCTAGAAGATCATTACATAAGTATTCAATAATATTGTTGGAAATGCTCTGTAGTGTGATTATGTCGTATATGTGTGATGTACCCCAGTAGGTTACAATCGGGCACAATTATATGCAAGGGGGATCAAAGATCTTATAAATATAATGGAAGTGTATAGTAGGGTGTGATATATAATTCCTTTTCTCAAAATGCCTTCTTCTCAAGAACCTATCTGGGACCTTTTATATATTACGCCTGGATAATCATAAGATAAAGCTTCCTGATATAGTGGCGATTCAAAGGATTGTTGCGAAAATGCATGATTTTCCCGATGATAGAGCCATCTATGTTATTCTCCATATTTTCCACTGACTTATGTGGAATAATCTTTTAATATATCTTCAAGAACCTATTCTCTATTATTTAAATAGCTTCCGTCCTTGATAAGTCGAGAAAAAGTCGTTGTGATAATATCATAAAATGCCCACTTTTAGGGTAATGTGAGTGTTGCATCATTATAAGGGATATTATTATTACATGCCACGATATAATTTAGGGAAACTCTTTTTAAAAATCTAATATTTCATTTGAACACAGACGAGTGGAATATTTTTACCATATGAAATTCCCGAGGTTGGTTTATTGGTTTTTATTTACGGGATAAACAGGTTTAGACTTACTACTGCTCATAGTGAATATATCGATGTCTGTTGCTCCTCTGTATTATGTAATTCTACTATGGGTATATGATATACTGATTAGATATTCTGTAGGTACAATAATGATGTATATTTTATTTACAATTTTAGTGATGAATATAGACAATCGTTTGATACACAAAGTCATAATAGTCGTATCTCGAGTTTAGTAAAAATCGTCTCTACAGACTTTGTGGATGTGTAATGGAAACTGGACCAGAAATGTGTTCTTTCAACGATTGAAACCACTGGGCCCTGTATCAAGAGCCATCTCGGAGTGAAGGGAGATTCATGTTTGTTATCATAATTCAAATGACAGGACGATGTCATATATAAGTGGTAGATCAACTTATAGAAGGGGCACAACTGATGGCTATCAAAAGTTATTCTGGAGAATATATAAGAGATGAGTGAAATTACATTGTGTACACTCATGCCTGGAAAACATGATCCCCTGTATTCCAACATTAGCGGTAGTGGAAGGGACTTGTCTAATGAGGATGATATCTACATTTGTCGTAAATATGAAGGTGTCATATCCCTTACCGCTTTCAAAAAAGTTACATGAGCTCAATTTTCTAAATTTCTTTAAAATGTAGGTCAAACATTTTTGATTAACCAGATAAAACGAGTTGTTCATAAGTAATGGCACATGTGAATTATGAAAGCCCTAGTCTCTTTGCATTGCAAAAGTTATGGGCTAATTGTTAGAGTGTTTTGTTAAAAGTAGGTCGAGAGGTTCAGTTGAGGTCCAAAAAGTTTAACAGAGGTAGCCACATGGAAAGTAAGTGTCATTGTATAAAGGAAAACACAACCATCATCGATGAGATGAATAAATATCTAAAGCCCTTAGATATTGCCAGTTTCGATAAAGTTATAGCCGACGGTGTTAAACAAGGTTTCAAGAATAGAGATGACAGAAGGACAAAACCACATATGCCCCCTGCTATCTTCATAACTTCGGACTTGAGGGTATAATAAAATCTTTTTAGTAATCTGTCAACAAGGATTGCTGATATTATTTTTCTCCTACTGTGTAGAACATTCTCAATTCAAAATTAGTCAGTGATCCAATGCACCGTAAAGGGCTGCAATATTACGACTATGCTCAAGCACTTGTCAACTGGCGTATCTTCTATTGAAGCATGTCTGCTCCTCATGGCTTTGACGGGTCAATAAGATAGAAAAAAGAATAATGTTTAACTAAGCAAAATAATATAGATTTTAAAATAGAATAAAAGAAATAGATATTTGGCTCAAAAATCCTCGAATTTATGCTTTATCTTTAGGCAAGTAGGCCTATATTAAATCTTTTTTTTTTTTTTTTTTAAATCTAAGGCAGCTTGGGCAAGATCTAGACGTAACAATCGTATCTGCCCCCTTTCATTTTCTATTTTAAATGACATCAATTAGATACAACTGCAATTTATTTGGACACGATTCATCTAGTTATAACAACACTACTAAATGTGCTCTCTGTGAACTCTTGTCCAAGTTTTACTTCTGAAACTACTTAGATTCGAACTGTACTCTTTCTTTCAAATTTATTAGATGCATAGAATGTTTATAGTTTTATGAAGCTTTTCAATGAATCAAAAACGCATCTAATTTAGGTGTTTTACAAAATAGTACAAAACACTCTAAACTCAAAATAAAAAAAAAAAACAGTAAAACTCATTAAATGAACAAGTCCTTGTTGCTCTTTAATGACCGGCCCGTCTCGACACGTAGATTCAGGTGATGACAAGTCGTCCATCTTTTTTCCCAGTGGTGGAGAGCTCGTCATTTCGGGATTGTGGCGATAACACGTAAGCTCTCCTGAGTCTTACAATGTCTAGGTACAATTGCTCACCTTGATGAAAAGGAAAGACACCTTGTTTTTTCGAAGTCAATTGGTTCTACAAGTTCGTATGTTGAGTAGAAGAACGTTATGTAGGCAGGATACAGAAACCGAACCATAAGCTCCAGGTACTAAGCAACTTAAGTTGACACATTGATCACCATGTTGATTGAGGGAATATGCCTATTGTTTCTCAAAGGTCCAGGTCGTTAGTGTCACTCTAACTAGGAGAAATGTTAAGGTCTAGAAATACAGACCAAACCGTACGCTACAGGATCCTACAACTTGGTTACAATTTGATCACCATGATGAAGAAAGTCCCTATTTGTCTTCTCAAAGATCGTTAGTCAAGGTCGTAAGCTGTCATCTTAATATGAGAAATCTGTAGGCGGAACATACAAGACAATCCGTTAAGCTCAGGATCATACAACTTGGTTTCAATTGTCACCATGATAGAGAGGAAGTATGCCTATTGTTTCTGCAAGGTCGAAGTCAAGGTCGTAGTGTTCACTTAGTAGGTAAACGTGAGGTACAGTCGAACATGAGCTCAGGTACATACCATTAGCTCAGGTAATGCATTAACAGACTTGCTAGCATTTCCTGGAGAGAGAAATGCTACTATGATTTTTTAAAGGTACAAAGGTCAAGATCGGCTATGTAAAAACCTTGTAAGCATAACAGATGAAATTATTTGGCTAGGACATCAGATTAGACTATGCACCTTTATGCCAAGTGAAAGTGACAATTTGTTTCTCAATTAGCCTGATAATAAATAGCATTAAAGGACAGTACTAACTCTGTCCCGAAATATTGAACCCCACGGAAATCTGTAGACGGGCGTATTAGACCCACAGTTGGCGTTGCTCTTGTTTTTTTCTCTGTGATCTTATATTTCTTTAACCCATTTACCTGTGTTAAATTAATAAAATGTGTATATCGCGAGGACTTTGAAATACCCTTCTTTTAATTGTATCTTAAAATGCACCAGGCTTTCGGGCTTTGCCCGCTAGATTGGGCCCACAGAATGGCATTTGAACCTGACTTGTAGCATTGGGCCCTAGGCGTCACCCAATGGCCCTTGCCCTTTCTGCGTCCATTATTAATCTACACAAGCTATGCCACTGCTTGTAGCTTTTTAGACAGTGAGGTTCATTTATGCGTGCAAACCCTGCTAGCGACAAGAAAGCTCGTTTTAATACACCGTCCAAACCGAAACGTATTATGTACTGGTTTGTTCCGTGTCGTCTTCCCAGGCAATTGTAGGGCAGGATACCAGGATTTAAGTAAGTGATGAAACGTTGTCGTCCACTATTTTCAACTAAGTGACGTTGTTCCGGCTTGAACACGGGCTTACTTATCGTTTTACGTTTTGTCGAGGAAGAAAAGTCTTATAGGAACCGCACCAAAAATTAATTTATCGCTTATTTTCTCTCCAACATTGAACCCGACATAGTCTTGACCGAGTGCTGATATTTGATTTATCTGGCGGGTTCAATGTGGAGGCGATATATATAATTATGATAAAGTCTATACGGACCTAGTTTTTAACTTGGATTAATTAGTCAGTGGGGCTTATTTTAAGGCTATCCCAACGCTATTATCAAAAAAACAATTGAAAGAGTATTTATTTAGTAATCAATAATGCCAACTCTGATATGTCCAGATTTTAGCCATAGGATAAACTAGACATTTGTAAATTTGATTAGATTGGTGTATAAATTGTTGCGCTTGCTTTTTAATTAAAGTCTCTTCTCATATCCTGATACTATTTACAGTAAGGACTATACTCTTGTTAAAGGTAGTTTTTATACAAGGTTTTTGGAAAAAAAAATTATCATGTGTATCCTTTTTAAACTTTTATTCAATTTTTGATTACTTGAATATTTATTTGTTAACATATGTGCTTATCCATTATCCTATTATTCAGTGGGGGTTTCTCGCTGACCTGATATAATAAAAAAGCATGAATTTTCTTGCTTCTTTTGTCATGCTTTTTCACTTCAAAATTAAAATAATAGTACAGTGATAGTAATTTTCTGTTTTCTTTTCTTCTTGCATTCTACTGATTCATTTTGCCTTAACTATTCCTCAATTTCACAAATAAAAGTTTGTAATTGTAATGAATGGTTAGGTGACAAAAATGTATTTTTGCCTGTTTTTAAACACAAAAATCTGAAATAAATTCCTAAAAATAACACAGTTGAGATATGATATGTTTTAGGCTGCTTGCCATTTGTCTCATAATTATTGAACTCGAATTCTATAGGCAAAAACTTAGTCAAACGTTTCATTCCATTCTAACTGTAAGCTTCCAGGATCTTGACAACTTCAGGTAACATTGATCACATGATTGATGT
>CAJDSM010090620.1:0-14907 GCA_903981925.1 Ostrea lurida
TCAATCCCCCTTTGAAGTCACTCAGATAATCGGTACTATAATCAGTAGTGTTATTTAAACAATTTGTAAATGACCAAAACATGTTGGGAATTAAATTAATTGTTATCAGTGACTTCAAAGGTTGATAGAGGAGTAACATTTTTATATAAAAAAAAAATATTTTAGACAATTAATCTGGAAGACGAAAAATTGTTCGTCATTTGACATTTCAATCATTATAAGAAGCTATGATGAATGGTAATATCTATCATGCATGAAACAATTAATGCCGGACAGACATACTCATTTCCTGCACGATTTTCTTTTTAGGTGCACCCACGTGTTACATGTTCTTAAGGTAGCTCAATACACCAAAATTTTAGTTAATGATTCGTTTAAGCACATTTCAAGAAGCACAGTTTCGCCTTCGAAAAAGTAATACAAGCTCTCAATTATTTTATATGATTTTTTTGTGATTTTTCCGGATATATGAAAAAGTTGTTTTTCTTTGCAAAAAAGAGATTCTAGAGTCCAAATTTTGTTGTGATTTGATGTAATATATGAATGTTTAATAAAACATGTCTAAACAACTCAGATATACACTCCGATTTTTTAATAATAAAAAATTTATTAATATTGAAAATATTATTTTGTTGATATTTTTTTAATCTATGGATGAAATCTTCAAAAAACATGTCACTTAGGAAAAATATATGTCGGAAAAAATATATTTTAAAAAAGAAATTGAAATGGAATAGCCAAAATTTAGAATATTGCGATTTTTTAATTTGAACCAAGCCCGATCGAAATTAACAAAAAAAAGTCATAGAGAGCATTGTAAATAGAAAACTACACTCCCTTGATGTAAAATGGTTTACACATTAAATAATTTTTATAAAGGAAAGTAAATTATTGAATGAAATGTCTTCATAATAATTCCAGTAATATGACTATTTCAGTAATTTCTATCAATTTCCGATCGGGATCGGTACTTTTTTCTCTCGCTGAGAAATAAATCAAAATATAGCGATATATCTGAAAATAAGACATTTCATTTCAATTTCTTTTTAAAATATACTTGTTCTAACGTGTCTGTCATTTAATTAAATCTGTTTTTTGAAGATTTTATCCATAGATTTAAAAAATTATCAACAAATAGTATTTTCAATATTCGTAAATATTTTTTTCTCGAAAAAATCATAACTTCTTTCGGGATCTCTTGGGCAGTTTTTTATTAGATATCATATCATGCACCAAATCACAGCGAAGTTTGGATACTAGAACCTCTTATTTGCAAAGAAAACAACTTTTTCATCATTCCAGAAAAAATAAAAAAAATTCATATAAAATAATTGAAAGCTTGTATTACTTTTTCGAATGTTGAAACCATGCTTCTAAAAGGTGCTTAAATGAATCATGTAATAAAATTTAATGTAATGAGCCTCCTTAAGGTAGCCCACTACACTAAAGCTTATACTCTTTTATACACAACGTCACAAAGATGGCGATTTAAAATAGTTGTGAAATAGCTTGTTTCGATCAATTTGATCGTGTAACTTCATAGCTCAGTTAGGTAAAGCATCGGTTTGGTAAACCGCAGGTCCCGAGTTCGAATCCGCCAGGGACTTTTGTTCATATTTACTGCGAGAATTTTTTTGAAAATCATGATTTTTGAATTCAATTTCATATTTTCCACCTTTTTCACATGTATAATATTATATATCATCATATCTTTCATGATCAAATCATATCATTCCGTTTTGAGAAGAACTTTTCCCAGAATGTAGTGGGCCACCTTAAAGTGAATTTGTCGAAAGTATTGCAATTTCATAAAAAAGGGATAGCAGATTCATGTTCCTCGCTAATTTTACGTAAAGAAAGCAGTCATTAGAAAATGTGAATCTCTATGTAATTAGATTCAGTAAACAAAAAGACTTACGCAATTTTCCACTTTCTTCCGCCATGTTGGATTGCGCAATATTGAAAGTACCTGACCCTAATGTAGCGTTGCGGAAATTGGGTCAGGCATGCGCCAGACTAAGAAAGCAGATACCAGCGAAACACACATAGGTATGAATATGATAGATCCGTTATACAGTTGTTAATTCGTACCTACTACAAGATGATATATCCAGATTTTTTTTCGGCTTTTATGTCGAATTTACTTTAGTAAGATGAAAAATTCGTTCTTGCGGTTTTTATCTCATACTTACATATATGTTGACGGTACGAGATAAAAATCATATAAACGGACCTACAATTTTTTTTTAAAAGTAGCAAAAAATCCATTTTATCATGAATTTGAAATATCATTTTAAAGATTATTTTGTTTACTAATCTGTTTAAAACATAGAAAAGGAAAAGAGCAAATCACGATGAAATTATTATGATCTTTTTTATTTTCAGGAGTATTAACGAAATCGTGTATTACGGATACAGAATGCGTGCATTCATCTGCATGGTGGTAGAGGAAGTCGCTCCCTGTATTTTGTATAAATTATGGTCAGGTAAGATTTTGCTAAATATTTTTATTCAATCAAAATTTGCAATAAACATGAAATCTAATGCATTTGACAATGTGAATTTTAGTATGATTTTTCTCGGTTTTCAATTTCATCGATAGCCGATATTTTTGCTGTTGTTCAAAAGATTGCAGTAAGCATATATTGGTTTCCATTACATAGCAAAGAATCCCACGGAACGAATCCTCGTATCGACGCAATCCGAGCCGACATTGTGTGGAGTCTGTGATAAAGCGTTCATCCCAGACGATTCTGAGATCCACCACATGTGTACAGGTCAGACGAGAATTGTATATTCTTATGTTGCAAATTATTTCACGGTTGACTAAGTAGAACTGATATTATTGCCATAATTGTGTGTTTTTTTGTTGTTTTTTTTTTTACACAAAACATCGATATCAGAGAAT
The DNA here is from genome assembly GCA_903981925.1 of Ostrea lurida. Taxonomy (NCBI): domain Eukaryota; kingdom Metazoa; phylum Mollusca; class Bivalvia; order Ostreida; family Ostreidae; genus Ostrea; species Ostrea lurida. The sequence goes on from CAJDSM010090620.1 coordinate 2,909, forward strand.
TCTGAACAAATTCACCAAGAAAGTGAATTATTTAGTAAATGCAGTATTTATACACATGCATGATTGAGCAAATGGATTTTAATAACGTGTCGGTCAAAGAGATACATTTTGTCACACTCTTTTTGTTTTCCAGACTCCCAAATAATAATATCTATAAACGTTTGCACAATTGTTTTATTCAGCGAAAATACACGTTCAAAATTTTAGAAAATATGAAAAATGATCTTTTTTTTCTCCGTATGAAATCTATTGGCTCGGTATATACATATATGTATTTGAAAGCATTGCAGTTTATATATAAATTACTCTACATTACCTTTTCATATTTAGATTAAGCTTAGAGACACAATATGTACTATCTGTTTATTACCTAATTTTAAAAAAAACACACAACAAAGACAATGTATACAAATTATCGTCTGAACTGATAGTTAAATTCAATGTTATATTTTTTCTAACATAATTTCAATTCTAGAACTGACAAAGATTGTGCCCTTTTGTCTATATACTGTAGAATCACAGTAATAATCGTGGGTTAAATTTCGTTGGTCTTGATCCCAAAAAAAATTCGTGCTGATTTTAATCGTCAATTCAGACCAGCTTCTGTATTACTCAACAGTCTGGATTAAAATCAAATCATGGATTTTAATATTGGCTTGAAATTCTATGCTACCAACCGAAATTTAACGATTTCAATCCATGACGAATAGTTTGTGCTTCACAATTTATATTGTTTTTGCATAAAAAAAATACTAGTATTCACGTGAGTATTGATAAAGAAACAATTCAATTATGATATTTCTTATATAAAACATCTATCTGTTTTCATTAAAAAAATAGAGAGGAGAGAGACGTTAATATGTATGATAATATACAGAAATGCTTTAAAATTTCTGGAGAGTAATTTGTTTTGTTTTTAAAAGCAGGCTAATTATCTATACGCGCTGTGCCCCTCTTGGTCTGTCCCTTTCATTTTGTTGCTTGAAAACTCCTCCTAAACCTTATGAGGATTTTGACTGAAACTTGGTACAAGAAAGATTCACACATGTGAATAATGTAATATACAAGGGAACTTCTGCGTATCCAAGGTTTTTTAAAGGAAGTTGTGGCCCTTGAAACTTACCCAATATTTCTAATGCAAAATAGCTTTGTCTTGCAATTATCTCCTAAACCCTTGGCGGGAAATTTGATGAAACTTGGTACAACAGAAAGATCACAATGTATGAAGATGTGCTTATTGCAAGCTGAGGAGGAGATAAGCTGTACCGATTATCTTTAAAGGAGTTGGGACCCTTGGACTAAGATTTTCTATTGCAGAAATCTTTGTCCTACAACTCCTCTTAAAATCCATTTTGAGACTTTGTGATGTAGAAAACTTATCATACAAAGAAAATCACATTGTGCATGAGATGTGACTTATTTAACAAGGAGTAGCTCGTCCAGAATGGTTTTTTAAATGGACTAAACCGGTCCTGGACATAAGGTTTCACCGCAAAAATACTAATTCAGTCTCAACAAACTCCCTCCTAAACCCTTGAGGGAAGACTTCATTAATAAACTTCGTACAAAGAATCACAGTTGGCGGCGCGTAATCATATACGTCACAATATGCTTAAATGTTGATATGCTTGTCAGACAAACTGCGATATTGCTATATGATGCGAGGCGTAACTTCAGTTATACTAATGCAAACTATTTTAGACACAATGTAAGTCCAGATTAACTATAGGTACAGTACGTATAGAAAAAATTTGCCAGATAATACTCTCCTTGACAGACCTCACCTTTCGGGAAAGGACTATGGAACTATAAAGTATTATTGTTACAAAGAGACACAATTTTCAGTTACCGACAAATTCCTGATATTGATTACATACTCGCATATTGGTGTAAGAATTGAAGCCAAAACACGCTGTCTTCCGTGTATATTTTGTGTAATCTCCCATCTGACAATAACATGTACTTATTGTTAAATCGAGCTGAATTTACTTGAGCACACTGGTTTTTAATCACTACATCCTTACAAATATAGTGATTCTTTAATTAGAGAGGTGACTTGACAATGCCTAGCCTATACAAGCATGAACACAATCCCTCCGCTGCAACAGAACTCTGCATGAATCAAACCCTTGAAAAAGTCATAATTGCAACCAGGTATTTGGTCTCCAGACATTGATTTGTAAAAGCAATAGCTTAGTCACGCAATCATTCAAGACATCTTCGACATTAAGGACATATCCTTCCTGTAACAAGGCCAGGTAAACAGTGATTTAAATATAATTTATGGTAAAGGGCAACATTTAAGCTCAAGTCTGACCATCTCCCTATTTATATCCAAACTAGTTAACTGGATATCAAAACACATAGTTTTGCACCAGCCTTCAACGGCATGTCTCCAGCATGAACAACACTGTAGATTTTCTGTAAGTCAAAGAAATGAAAATTTAATCATTGAAATCACATTGATATTTGTTGAAACAGGGACTTAAACTGTTGAAAAATCTTGATTATTTTGCCCTGATTCTAAACAATTGTGTTGCATACTTGCACTGCATCCTTTTACATCCTCAGAGCAAAAATTATCTGAAAACCCGAAGATGGACGTCACGAGATTAAAACAGATTGCATAGGCACGAGCGTCCGTATACGAAACATTCTGGTTCTTGATCCGAGAACCCTCGGGCATGGGCCCACAACCATCTTATAACAAATACAAACAGGCAAAAAATGAAACTTTCGAAATGAGCTACAATTGGCTGAGGCAAGAAGCATTTGAACGAAAATGTCCAAATGCCTTCAAGATAAGATGGAAGCATCAGCAATTGAGATTCGACTCTTTCCTGAGACCATAATAACGCAGTGGCGGATCCTAGAGGGGGGGGGGGGGCCGGGCCCCCCCTTTTGGTGACCAAACTTATTAATTCATGTATAGATATTTAGCTAAATTTAACACCTCTAAATTTTCAACTTTAAAAGCTCTAAAACCCAGAGAAGCTTCCGGGCTCGCCCCCCTGGGCCTCCACTTTGGCTTCACTAGACACTTAAGACTTACTTGGGCTCCTTATTCAACGGACCCCCCCCCCCCCCTTTCGACAAATCCTTAGATCCGCCACTGAAACGTTTGCGTCCAAGAAACACTTTCGCAACATATCCTGTTGATAGAATTCGCAACGGATACACCATTACGACGACCCGTCTGGTGTAAACCTAGCCTTAGCATATCGCAAAACATTTTAATGATATCTACAACCCCAAAGAAAATGACAGGCTTTTGATTCGAACTTCTTTCATGAGATGAGACCTCATATGACAACTTGGAAAATATTTTCAGATTCATCTACAACTTTTCCTGGTGGTTTCAGTTCATTATCAATGAAATCTCCGACATTAGTTCGCTCTCTCAACGCACAAAAAAACACCAAGTCCTTTGAGTCGATATTCAAAATATGAAACATTACAAATACGGTGGTAAATTTCAAAGATCATGTAGATGCCGCTCGCTTTCCTTTTCAAGAACATCATATTATATAAATAGACAAAGCCCATCATGCTGGAAAAAAGAACCTGATTGTCCCCCATTTATTAAAGCCTCATAAATAAACCCAAGGGACAATTTCCCAGACAGCATTTGGCCGATAGCTTTCTTCCATGTCTATCAAAAATCTTTTTGAACTTCTACTTTAACAGCTTTCTCCCGAATAGATCAAACAAGTTTTTCAACATAACTATTGGATGTTTATAACACTTCATATTATTAATCATACAAGCAGACAATTAGAACATGACAGCCACCATCCATGTAAACCTTCCTTATACCCAGAGCGTTTTGACACCGCTATTGGAGACAGGTCTAGATACAAAGCGCTACATCAACGTGGAATCTCGGAGCGTATATGGACGTTAATCAATGATTGTCATTCCCAACGGAATGTCTCTGTCCATTGTCAATACATTTAAATGTGAGCTCTGACTGGTTTCCAACGTGTTCAAGGTGTTTTAGACAGGGAGATGTTTTATGTCAAAACTCTTCTAATATTCAGTATACATAGCAACGGGATTGCTACAAGAATACAAAATCTGTTGACTTTCAGTTTCATTTATATCCGTAAGCATTGCGGCTCATTTGGACTTACATAACATTGTAACACTAACATTGGTACGATATTAGGTCCATTTTCACTATAATCAAGCTCAAAATCCAACCACTCGCGGACGATATCTAGCTGTATTGGCGGATTACTCCAAATGGGTACAAAATACTTCCTCACCAACAAAATATACGGATTACTTCAACACATATGGCGAATTTACGTTTCACATGCTAATAGAATTCAATGTCTTCCAATTCTATACCAAAAAGGACAAAAACCACTGAACTAACATCGAGCAAAACCTAGGCAAGAATGTTGATTCACTCCCCAAGAATACCAACACATTCTTGGAATATTAATTGAACTCCAAATTTGATACCAGTAGCAGAATCTCAAAATGCCTGCATGAAAGGACGCCAGACATCACTTTGCGCTAAAAGCTTCTGAACAAGACAACTAGACCCAATTCCACTGTCTACCAAGCTATAACAAAAAAGTTTGTATTCTACCCTCAGTAACTATATGCAAGCGAAACTGTGGGTGACGAACCTAAGACGAAAAGATGTTGAAAACCTCAGAGCATATTTTCAACAACTTCATGGCAAAACACACAATAGGCCTCCCCAGCAAACAGATCGGACATGTGTGAAATTTATTAGGTCTTCTTTCCGTATCACCGCGGAGATCGATATTTAAAAAACTTCAATTTTTAGACGTCTCGTGTGAAGCTAGATTATAATTTGTCTCACCAACGCATATTCCTACCCGACTTTTTTACTAATGATGAATACTGATATCTAAACATCGGTGATTTATTCAGGACATAACCCATACTGACAAAACCCTACAACCCTGATATTCCTAGTTTACTCATTTTATCTTGAAAGCCGGTTTTCTTTCCTGCAAATCAGAGGGAAAGGTACTGTGAAACATCACCGCCGTAATTACTTTACACACTCCGGATTATAGACAACAGCGCTGGTTGCTGATCCCCGGGACTGATCCCGAACTTTGCTCGTTTATCACTCTTATGTGCAGTAAAAATCACCAACATATCGTTACTGGGAAATCCCACGCAATAATGACGAAGATTCTTTCTGTGCAAGTTTATTGTCAAATCTATGAGATCCTTCAGGGATATTTCCGTCTGAAACTTGCTCACTTTGCACGAACCCTTCACAAACGTTAGAGCACCTATTCCACTACCTGTCCGGACAACGGCTTCGCCATTCGTGAAACGCTTTGTGGAACCGTAAATAACCTAATTGAAACTTTGACATCATCTCTAGGCGCCGAGAATTTATCTGGACTAATCATCAATACCGACTTGTTATTCATTTATCCTCGGTGCAAAGGCCATGATTTCTCAGACATTGCCCGAATATGGATCTTCCTGCGTCTTAACTTTCCGTTTTATTAGAAGAATGCAAGCAGCAATGTATCACAACAAACATTTCGTAAGTTGCAATTGCTAACATTCACTCCTTGTTCATCTGTACTCCGGATCATTCTGGCTTATGTCAAAATAGAATCTTCGTGATTATCTTTTTTCTCATCATCTACATTATTATTTCCCTCATAATTATTTGCACATGCGTCCATACAACAGTAGCTAATGCACTGTATTTTTATAAATTGTTATTGTAATGAATCTCCATATGAAGGAAATAAAAGAAAGGAAAGGTTGTACATGGAAGCGAGTAAGCATCCCCTTTGCTGACCGGCCACGCCCCACCGTGAAGCCCACAGTCGAAAAACAACAGAATAAACGGGCTTACCCGATTCGTCAAATGACCTTCGGTTTGCGATTACCAAAGTATCACTATAGTACATTATGTTGACCGATTTGTATATCATACCCTTGTAGACTGTCATAATTTCCTACTAACGTTAGATTTGAACACTAGCGGGTCAATCCCGTTTTACTTTAATTTAACGAACTACGGAAGCCTTCACGCGGGGTGACCGGTCAGCAGAGGATGCTTACTCCTCCATGGCCCCAACCTGAACCCACTTCGCTTTGTCGGAGGTCGTGTTGCCCGTACACTCGATTTTGTATATGTTTTTTTTGGATTCATCGATATACAGTTAACGTATATCACTGAGGGAGGTGAAGCAAGATTTCCAGTTCCCCGAAGCCAGGAACTATTTCCCGAGCGCTAGCCGAGGGAAATTAATCCTGGCTGAGGGAATTGGAATCTGCTAACTTCCTCAGTGATATACGTTAACTGTTTTATATATACCGATACAGAATTGAAAATATGATAATAAAAACATTTTTTCAACAAAGACAGTTTCATTTAATCGTTAGCTATCGCCTTCAATTACTCAATAAATCCATTATATTTTTTCTCGGATGCAGTTAGCCTATTAAGTTTTCTAACACAGGACAACGACTTACCTAAACATTTTCTTTTGCGTTTACACTATCACGAGACTTAAAAGTAGCATAATCTGTATCTCTTGAATTTATTTACACTGTGATTTCTTTAAGGAAATCAAATACTTATTAACGGTAAAAATGTGAACCACGAAATCTGTCGGGTCAAAATGTAAACAACAAGCGAGAAATAAGCCTAAAAAGACAACGGGTTCAGTTCTATAAATTGGAAAGGGGATTGAACGGTCATACACACGTGTCTTCCTTATATGGAAGTAAGAATTCAAATCACACTTGAAATCGTTTTGTATAGTAAATAGCTCTATTATTCGACGTATTTTCTGAACTGTTTAAATGCAAAAATATATTGATTATATATCACATTGCATACTTTATTGACATGTTGTTAAATATGTTATACTATGTTCACCAAAGAGAAAAAGGTTCATTTGTATACATTAGCAAACACAATAATACAGTACTGACGCCATGCCTACACGCCGGGCGATCGGGACTTTTTGCTTGTTTTTCATAGGTTTGGAAATCATAATAATTATAAGAACAACAGTGTTTTGTTTCTATTTGTATCTATTTTGCTTTAATTTGGTAATACTACGAAAGCATAACTTATTAGATATATACATAAGAAAAAAAAATCGAAAAGATGAATTTTCGTAAATATACAGATTTATGGCGTTACTTTAAGTTTTATAAAATTTCCAATTCATCAAAAATCGTTATTAAAAATCAGGCAAACCTAAAATAATGTCGTTGAAAGTGTCGCCCGTAGTTACTAACAGCGTTTACAAAGCATTGTGTCGTACAAAGCTTTGACGTAACAATAAGCAGTAACGTAATACAGTGACGTTAAAACCATTGGCACGTTGGCTGAAAATTATGACGAAACCATTATTCGGTCCTTTTGTATATATGAAAAGAAAAGTCTAGAGGATAACGAGTAGCCGAATTAGTTCTCAAAGCAGGATTAGTTCTATGACCTAACGCCCGGGGATTAGTCCTGCAACCGGCACCTTTCCAGGAAATTAGCCAACATCTAACCCACCTACTTTTATATAGGTGAAAAATCCAGTAAAAGGATAATAATTTATCGTTTTTAACACAGATGTTACCATTCGCCTATTTATACCTAGTAGGGAAATCGGGACAGTCTAACAGATAGTATTGAACACAAATCAGTACACTACAATATTACGAATAATTTTTTGTTGAAAATTAAACTAGTATTATTTTATCATTTGATACATGTATTATGTTGTTTCCATTAAAATAATATTGAAAATCAGAAGGACATGTTAATCATTAAAATTTGACGCGACCGGGTGGCAAGACATGGGGTCGAACCGCCACGACCATACCCGAGAACGAGAGTTCTACCCACCAACCATCATTCTCTTGCACAGAGTTGTCGGTCCTTCTCTTCCTGTACACTCTCGAATAACGGAAGATAAAGGACCACAACTCTTAGTGTAAGAGAATGCCCAAACCATCAACAGGACCGGTCATCACAATTCATAAGGAAAATAGTAACCAGTCAACAAGTTATTAAACAGGAAATTATTTGAAAATGCTTATTAACATAATATATAAGCTCATACATTTGTCATAACAGACCGTATAATATAACACAATTACTTATACAAATAAAACCGATATTCAAAAAAAAATCAACATATTAATATAAACACATTTGCACTTCTATTTAAGTAGAATAAATTTGATTGTTACATTCTAATAAATCACATCACTCCTCTTATTTTCAGTCAAACTCAAAATTTCAATGATATTAATCACAATGTCCTATTGCAAAACCCAGGTGCAACTTTATTACTATCATCAAAAAACTGTTGTGAATTTACCAATCAATTTGTAAGTGCGTAGAGATCATAACAAAATTACCCAAAAGTAATTCCCTCATTTAAGAAATAAATTACGCAATTCCGAAAACAGATGTGGAGATAAAATTACTCCGTTGATGCCCATAAGGCAAGAAAGGGTGATAATTTGATTGTTTCTTATCCATCCGAATGATGACTTACACATGGTGACCATTAGACAATGAAGGGTGATGAATTAGATTGTTCTCAGCATCTTACAATACATTAAAGAAAGGTAACTCGGTGAGTTTTTTGCGTCTGAATAGAGATTAAATCCATGTCGCCCATTGAGACATGAATGGTGATTAAACTTGATTGTTTCCTCGCAGTATTTCTATTTTTCTGCCTCTTTTTACCTCAGTACGACTGCAGTTATCACAAGGATTGTCAGCACCCCACACATGGACACTGCCCCAATCACTACCGCCTCGTATGTAAGTTAGAGGTTGATTGGCTGGCATTTGGAGGAAGTATCGGAAGTTGAATTCTGTGACGTAGGAGGGGGCGTGAGAGACACTAGATGTTAGCACTGTCATGAGCTAATGTCGATAAAACTGGACTTCAATGTGGTATATGGATATGATGCAGTGGTTGAATCTTGACTGTAATAATTTCTTTAATGATTGTGGATGTCTATTGTAGATGATGATGTTTGGTTTCTCTGTGAGGCCTATAGTAGATGTTGACTCTGTGATCCCTATGGTAGATGTTGACTCTGTGATCCCTATGGTAGATGTTGGCTCTGTGATCCCTATGGTAGATGTTGACTCTGTGGAATCCTCTATGGTAGATGTTGACTCTGTGATCCCTATGGTAGAGTGTTGATCTGTGATCCCTATCGGTATGTTGGACTCATATGTGATCCTATGATAGATGTTTGGCTCTGTGATCCCTATGGTAGATGTTGACTCTGTGATCCCTATGTAGATGTTGACTCTGTGATCCCTATGGTAGATGTTGACTCTGTGATCCCTATTGGTAGATTTGACTCTGTGATCCCTATGGTAATAGTATGGTCTTTTCCTTGTCGATCCGACCTATGGTAGATGTTGACTCTGTGATCCCTATGGTAGATGTTGCTCTGTGATCCCTATGGTAGATGTTGGTTTCTCTGTGATCCCTATGGTAGATGTTGACTCTGTGATCCCTATGGTAGATGTTGACTCTGTGATCCCTATGGTAGATGTTGGTGTTTCTGTGATCCCTATGATAGAATGTTGGCTCTGTGATCCCTATGGTAGATGTTGACTCTGTGATCCCTATGGAGATGTTTGACTCTGTGATCCCTATGGTAGATTGTTGGTTTACTCTGTGATACCCTATGGTAGATGTTGACTCTGTGATCCCTAATTAGTAGATGTCTGATCTGTGATCACCTATGGTAGATGTTGATTTGTGATCCCAATAGATGTTGACTCTGTGATCCCTATGGTAGATGTTGATTTCTGTGTGTCCCAATGGTAGATGTTGACTCTGTGATCCCTACGGTAGGATGTTGACTCTGTGATCCCTATGGTAGATGTTGATCTGTGATCCCAATGGTAGAATTTGACTCTGTGATCCCTATGGTAGATGTTGACTCTGTGATCCTATGTAGATGTTGTACTCTGTGATCCCTATGGTAGATGTTGACTCTGTGATCCCTATTGCGTAGATGTTGACTCTGTGATCCCTATGGTAGATGTTGTTTCTCTGTGATCCCTATGGTAATGTTTGACTCTGTGATCCTATGGTAGATGTGTGTCTCTGTGATCCCTATGGTAGATGTTGACTCTGTGATCCCTATGGTAGATGTTGGTTTCTCTGTGATCCCTATGGTAGATGTTGACTCTGTGATCCTATGGTAGATGTTGGTTTCTTGTACCCTATGGTAGATGTTGGTTTCTCTGTGATCCCTATGGTAGATGGTTGACTCTGTATCCCTATGGTAGATGTTGGTTTCTCTGTGATCCCTATGGTAATGTTGATCCTTGATCCCTATGGTAGATGTTGACTCTGTGATCCCTATGGTAGATGTGTGACTCTTGATCCCTATTGTAGATGTTGACTCTGTGATCGCCTATGGTAGATGTTTGGTTTTCTGGATATCCCTATGGTAGATGTTGATGTTTTCTGTGAGGCCTAGCGTAGTTGATGATGATCTTATGTGATCTGTTTTGTGTCTCTGGTAGATGTTGGTGTCTTTGTATGTATCATGGTAGATTGATGTTGATGGTTGTAGATGTCTGTGATTAGGACAGTAGATGAGATCGATGGTGTCACTGTGACACCTTTGCTAGATGACACTGATGTGGGTTTCAGATGTTTTTGTACTATCAGTGCTAAACATGATCACTGAGCTTGTCTGTGTCGTCTGTTCTGGTGTGGTCATCACTGAGCTTGTCTCTGTCGTCTGTTCTGGTGTGGTCATCACTGAGCTTGTCTCTGTCGTCTGTTCTGGTGTGGTCATCACTGAGCTTGTCTGTGTCGTCTGTTCTGGCGTGGTCATCACTGAGCTTGTCTGCTGGTCAGTTGTCTGCTCTGGTGTGGCCATCACTGACGGTTGTTCTCTGTCGTCTGTTCTGGTGTGGTCATCAATGAGCTTGTCTCCTGGTCAAGTCGTCTGTGTGTGGTGTGGTCATCACTGAGCTTGTCTGCTGGTCAGTTGTCTGTTCTGATGTGGTCATCACTGAGCTTGTCTCTGTTCGTCTGTTCTGGTGTGGTCATCACTGAGCTTGTCCTCCTGGCCAGTTGTCTGTTCTGATGTGGACATCACTGAGGTTGTCTCTGTCGTCTTTGTGGTGTGGTCATCACTGAGCTTGTCTGCTGGTCAGTTGTCTGTTGTGGTGTGGTCATCACTGAGCTTGTCTCTGTCATCGTTGTCTGTGTGTGGTCATCACTGAGCTTGTCGTCGTGTCGTCTCTTGGTGTGGTCATCATGAGCTTTGTCTCTGTCGTCTGTTCTGATGTGGTCATCACTGAGCTTGTCTGTGCTCGTCTGTTCTGGTGTGTGGTCATTCACTGAGCTTGTCTGTGTCGTCTGTTCTGGTGTGGTCATCACTGAGCTTGTTCTGTGTCGTCTGTCTCTGGTGTGGTCATCACTGAGCTTGTCTCTGTCGTCTGTTCTGGTGTGGTCATCACTGAGGTTGTCTCCGTCGTCTGTTCTGGTGTGGTCATCACTGAGGTTGTCTCCTGGCATCGTGCTGCTCTAATGTGGTCATCACTGAGCTTGCTCTGTCGTCTGTCCGTGTGGTCATCACTGAGCTTGTCTCTGTCGTCTGTTCCTGGTGTGGTCATCACTGAGCTTGTCTCTGTCGTCTGTTCCGGTGCTGTGTCATCACTGAGCTTGTCTCTGTCGTCCTGTTCCGGTGTGTCATCACTGAGCTTGTCTCTGTCGTCTGTTCTGGTGTGTCATCACTGAGGTTGTCTCCGTCGTCTGTATCTGTGTGGTCATCACTGAGCTTGTCTCTTTCGTCTGTTCTGGTTGGTTCATCACTAGAGCTTGTCTCTGTCGTCGTTCTTGGTGTGGTCATCACTGAGCTTGTCTGTGTCGTCAGTTCTGATGTCGTCACTCAACTGAGGTTGTCGTCTGCTCAGAACAAAACAATGACTGGGTCCCCATACCCGTGTCTGTCGATCGGTCACTCGTACTCTA
>CAJDSM010090647.1:59-17462 GCA_903981925.1 Ostrea lurida
CGATTTAATACGCACCCTCTCCTTAATGTACTACATGGTATAGGGAGAGAAAGCACAAAGGCAGGAAGGGCATAGACATTTATGAATGGTAACTGTGCGGTGACAAAAATGATGGAGAAATATATTCAAAAATTATTTCAAAGGCTATCCATAAGGCTATATAGAAAGAAGGAAGTGTTCACAGAGCTATTTACATCGACCCTCTTAGATCTGGCTATAAAAATTTATGATATAAACATTGAATCGCATATGCACATTTGTAAATGCATTGAAGCATTATACAAAATTAAGTTTCAAGTCTATCTGATAACCCGTATAGGATTAGTATTCGTAAAGCTATTTTAACATCCAGGGCACCTCTCTTAGATGCCAACCTTAACTTGTTAGAAAATTATTGGATTCTCCTGTCCAGAGCATATGCACATGGCTACAAGAGGCTGTTAAAGTGCAGTTGAACAAATAATCAAATCTACGCTGATAAGCGCTTTTCACAAAGCTACACCGCTCCACCCCCGTTGGATTTCGCGGCCCATAAACTTGAAAGACTAGATGTTGTTCGGTGCGACACGAATGCCCCACCTACAGTGAAGTCTAATGAAGGAATTTGTAAGGTGAATTGAAAGTTTTTTGCATATGCATTGAACTGTGGAGTATGTGCCATTATATCAAATTTTGGTTGAATGTGTGGCAACCGTTGACAGAGATAATGAGGCGGAAAGCAGAAAAACTTTTTTGATTTTTTGCTAAAGTTCAAGAGGGCTAACTCTGTCAAAAAATCATCGGACCATTGACCAAGCTTCGAACTTGAGCCTGCATATTCCTTGACATATCCATAATACGCAATTTGAGTTGAATGTTGTGGCAACCGTTTGGCAGAGATAATGAAGGAAACGGAAAATTTCTGATTTTTTTGCTAAGTTCACAAGAAGGGGCTAAGCTCTGTGCAAAATCATCGGACCATGACGCAACTTCCGAAGCTTGTACCTGCAATATTCCTGTGACATAATCCATATACGGCACAAATTGAGTTGAATGTGTGGCAACCGTTGAAGAGATAGATGAAGACGGAATACGAAAATATCTAAAGGTTTTTCTTAAGTTCCAATTTGAAGGGCTAACTCTGTCAAAATCATCGGACCATGACCAACTTCGAACTTGACCTGCATATTCCTGTTGACATATCCATATACCAAATTTGAGTTGAATGTGTGCAACCGTTGCACTAGATAATGAACGGAAAGCAGAAATTTTTTGATTTTTTCTACAGTTGCAAGAGGGCTAAGCTCTGTCAAATCACATCAGGACATGACGCAACTTCGAACTTGACCTGCATATTCCTGTGACATAATCCAATATACCAATATTTTGAGTTGAATTGTGGCAACCTTTGCAGAGATAATGAGCGGAAAAAAAATTTCTGATTTTATTTTCTAAGTTCAAAAGAGGGCTAACTCTGTTCAAAAATCATCGGACGCATGACCAACTATCGAAACTTGACTGCATATTCCTGTGACATAAATCCTTATAACCCAGGCAATTTTGGAGCTATGAATGTCGTGTATGAAGGGCTCATTGGCAGAGATAATGAGCGGAAACGCAAATGATGACGGAACGGACGGATGACGGAGAGGTATAGACACGGAATGACGGAAACAGGGTAACGACACTAGATACGATGAACTTAGGTCCAACGCCCGGGTAGGACCATTTGTGAATGGCGAGGGGCAATAAGAATTGAATTGGATCCAGGCTGCCACGCTGTTACCTGTAACAATACTGTGCAGTGAGTGACTACAAATGGGTCAATGAAGCATTTTAGTGCTAAAGTTTCAAGGCTTAATACTGATAGCATGCGTCGGTAGAAAGGAGAAGGTGTTGTCTAGCGTGGCGAAGCTATAATTACACAGACCACTCCATCCCAGTTTTTGGCTCGCCGCATAACTTCGCAAGGAAAATTATTGGGTCCTTCTGAGTCCTAGGGAATCGACAATATCGATGGCACGGATCTAGCAAATGACAATTCGAAGCATTTGTAGCAAAGTATTTCAAAGGCTAATTCTGATAGGGCGAGTGTAGGAGATAGGCCGTTATCACAAGGGCCTATATTGGACAAGTGCTACGATGGCTTCCACACCTGTTGGATCCACCTTAGATTGAGGAAAATAGATTAAGTGATCGCTCCGGCTGTTCTGACAATTGCGAATCATCTACAAAGGGGCATGAGAAGCACCATGTACAGCTCAAAGTTTCAGTTCTATCTGATAAGGTGCGGTTTAGGAGGGAAGGCATTCACGAGTTGCAAAAGCTATATTACACCCTCCACCCTGTCGCTCCACATTAACTTGATAGGAAAATAATTGGATGCTCCTGTCGCCAAACAATGATGCCCATCTACAAATAGCAAGGAATGCACTGTACAAGTTTCCAATCTATCTGATAACTGGGTTTAGGAGGAGAACATTCACAAGCTTATATTACACCCTCGCCCCCTGTTGGTCCACCATAGATTGAGGGGAAAATAATTGATCCTCCTGTCCGCGATGATATGCACAATCTACAAATTGGAAAGGAAGCTGTGTACAAAGTTCAAGTCTATCTAATAGTTGCGGTTTCAGGAGGCAGAAAGCGTTCATGAGATTTTGTGACAGACAGACGGGCCAGAGTACTACGAAAAACAGTGTCTCCCCCTGGAAGAGGGGAGACATAATTAAACTGTCAATTAATAAACATGACCATGGTGGTGCATTACCCTGCCAATAAATATAAATAATTCAAGATTGATGAACATGTGTGGCTGTTTCAGAGCACAAAATATCACAACTTAATTCACATAATTTTACCTGTGGACATCAAACTGGCATTTCTGTAAGCCGTAGTTGGGATGTTTATTGAACTTGAAGGCACAACTGGTGGTTCTTCAGTGTAGGACAGTAGTTGAGGAGTAACACAGTGTTGAGAGTCCAGTTTAGGACAAAGTTTGAGAGCTTGCTGTTTTTGTTGTTCCTGTGTTTTGGGCTGGTTCTTGGCTTTAGCTACCTCTGTTTCCTTTCTGATTTTTTCAACAGCCACCAAAAACTCAAACTTCAACTGCTGAAGGCGTATTGAAGCTAGGATGTTAGGATCTGGTTCACAGACAGAGTTTGCCTCATCTGAAGAGTACAAAATAGAGAACATGAGGATGAGCCGCTCACCTGAATCACATCGGCCCTGCTGTATTTCACAAGTCTTTTTCACCTTCTTTAATACCACTGTGTAACAATAACCCTTATTAGCCCAATTGAGCTAATTATATATTTACACAACATAAGGATGCTTCAATGTAAATATGACAAACATGGCCTTGCTATTCTTTGGAGGGGGGGGGGGTTACTTTAAAAAGATTTAGTCACCTATATTCACATATTCTGTTAAATTTGATATCCCAATTTAGTTCCAACAATGATCCCATAATGTTTTTTTTAACTTGCATACCTTGGGAACATTTGCATATTTACATGATTTAGTGCAGCCCTGCTACCCTTGAAAAGTCTTTCTTTTTTTTTTAAACTTCCTATATATTCTCATTAGGGATGTCAATTTTACTCGGATAGCTTAGTCGAGTACTCGGAGGCTTTAGTCGAGCGATAGTCGAGTACTCGGTAAAAAAAAAAAAACAAAAAAAAACAAAGGGAAGGGAAGGGGTCTGATGACAGTTTTATTATCGAATTCACTGAGTATCTCGAACCTTTTTCTTCCAGGTCACCATCGAGTTTTGAGCATAACGAGATTCAACTGTACTCATTTAAAGAATAGATATGATACACATGAGGTTAATCCGTTGTTATGATGCTCTGAGGGTCGACACTCGTCAGAATTTGGACTCGCGAGTCGGCAACCAATCTGAGTTGCCGAAAACAATTACAGGTTTGCCAAACAAAAAAAGAAACAAACATGAACTTTCAAAATAATGGTAATTATTTCTTAAATCTATCGCATAAATTTATTTTCAGTTCCCAAATAGGAAATAGATTTTTATGCCTGCTTTCACGTTATTTTCAATTTGGGTATTCTTATTAAATAAGAAATTATTCTGGACAATCCAAACTCGTCACCAGCGTTGTCCATCTTGCGGCAGCTATTTAACAAACAGCTGTCCGTCAAAAAACCACATCAGGGCGTCAGGGGCTAGAAAAATTTATTTATTCACTGGTCACTTGGGCCATCACTTTAAAAATTTATACTGGTCAATGAAAACTTACTGCTCCCATCTGGACCATGTGCCTATGAAAAACCACGCGCCCAAATTCATTATTAAGAGTTATAAAATTTGCTTTTGATTATTTTGAATTCTGATGATTAGGCACCAAATAAACCCTTAATCAAACTAGCATCAAAAGAACATCATATTCTGAAGCTGTTTACATCCCTTACAGAAATTTTCATTCAATTAAAGACGAGTGTGAAATATAAGTACCAAAACTTCAGCGCCTATATATGCTTGCGCTTATCAATAATTTTGTAATAGGAAGGGAGAGAATGAGAAATTAAGTGGCTGCGAACCAGATCTTTTTTTTTTTTTTTGTTGAACCCGGGACCCCGATTTACTAGTCAGTGATCTAACCACTGAGCTCTCCAGGCCACGGTCCGCCTAATAGCTGTAACTACTACAATTTTCTCATTGTGCCATTCAATATGTGCGCGTTCAAATATTTGCTCCCAGCTAAATTTAGAAAATAAAAAAGTTACCCACAGACTGAGAGTCATCCAAATCTGCCTTGTATTGAATGCCTTTTTAATATTGGACATAGCCGCAATAGCGGCCAATGCAAATGCGCTTTTAAGCCGTTAGCGGGAGTGGATGTCTCAATATGCCAACGCCGACCGCGACCTGGATCTCCGACCTATTATGCATTAAAGGCAAAGACCCATGGTTTCATTAATTCTGAATGTGAAGTGCAGGCATCAACATTTAAGGCTTGCCTATGGCCTATGACACGAGTTTAGAGCTCGAACCTCCCGGCTAACAAGCTAGGATTCTTATCCATGTTTTAGGTCACACTGAGTAAAAACTCACGTTGACCTATTGCATTGGTCTTCGCCGTCGTCGTCCGTCGTCCGTCGCTGCGTCGTGCGTTAACAATTGAACATTTTTAACTTCTTCTTGATAACCACCAGTCCAATCTTTCAAATTTGGTTTATGAAGCATCTTGGGACAAGGGCCCACATAAATTGCTAAATTTCAGTCTCTTGCCACCCCTGGGGCCTTGGGGGGTGCGGGCAAAAACCTGCCCAAAAGTGACCAATTTCAAAAATCTTCTTCTTAACAAGCCCACAATGCTCCGAGAGAACCAAATGTTAAGTGAATGTAGATCAGAAGGACTTTACCAAAATTGTAAATTTGTGTGATCCCCGGCGCGTAGGCGGTTTTCTTGATCCCCAGGGCGGGGCCAAAACTTGGTACATAGCTGTATATAAAAACATTTGAAAAGCATCTCTAATGCTATTGATAATAATGTGAAACTAAATGGATGTTTTGAATAAATAGCGCAAGCTTTTTATCAAAATTGTAAATTTCATGAATCCTAGGGGTTAGGGGTTTAGTATTTTAGGGCTGCGGCCCAAAATCAGTCATTGATGAAATGTGTTAACAATTGAACATTTTTAACTTCTTCTTGATAACCACCATCCAATTCTTTTCAAATTTGGCATGAAGCATCTTTGGACAAGGGGCACATAAATTGTAAATTTCAGGTCTCTTGCACCCCTTGGCCTTGGGGTGGGGCAAAACTGCCCCAAAAGTGACCAATTGTCAAAAATACTTCTTACTTCAACCGTACAAGTTGAGAAGAAACCAAAATGCCATGTAATGTTTAGAGCAAGAAGGCCTTTACCAAAATTGCATAAATTTGCGCTGATCCCCGGCGGGCGTAGGGGTTCTGACCCCAGGCGGGGCCAAACTTGCCGTACATAGTGTTTATATATAAAACATTTGAAAAGCATCTTTCTTTAATGCTATTGATATTAATGTGCAAACTAAATGGATGTTTTGAAATAACATAAATAGCGAACTTTTTTATCAAAATTGTAAAACTTCATGCATCCTAGGGTAGCGGGCTTTTAGTATTAGGGTGCGCCGCCAAAATGGCCCATAGATGAAAGTGTTAACAATTGAACATTTTTAACTTCTTCTTATAACCACCAGTCCAATTCTTTTCAAATTTGGCATGAAGCCATCTTTGGGACAAGGGGCAACTTAAATTTGGTAAATTTCAGGCTCTCTTCACCCCATGCGTGGCCTTGGGGGTGCGGGCAAAAAACTGCCCAAAAGTGAGCACAATTTTACAAAAATCTTCTTCTTTAACAAAACCGCCACATGTTTGAGAGAAACCAAATGCTAGCTAAGCTAGAGCAAGAAGGCCTTAACCAAAAATTGTAAATTTGAGTGACCCCGGGGGCGTTTAGGGGTTCTGACCTGGGGGGGGGGGGGGGCAAACTTGCCGTACATAGTGCTTATTATATAATAAAACATTTGAAAAGCATCTTTTCAATGCTATTTGATCCATAATGTGAAGCTAAATGAATATATTGGAAATGAGAAGGGAGCTTATTATCATAATTATACCCCCTGCAACAAGTTTGGTGGAGGGGGCGGGTAATGAATACGGTTGTCTGTCCATCCGTCTGTAGACAGCAATGCGTTCCCAGACTTTTAGTGTGTTAGCCTTTCAACCTAGATCACCATATTATGCCCATATGTCTTACCAATTGCGACAAAGGTATTTTCCTACTTAATTTGGGCGTCAAAAGGCCAAAGCGCAAGTGCACTGGACATCAAAGTGCAATAAGGTTCCAGAGCATATCCTTCTACCCTAGAGATCACTAACTATCATACTATATAACTACTCATGAGACGAAGATTTCTTTATAATGACCAACAGGTCAAAGTCAAGCCCTCACTGGACATTAAAGTAGCAATATGCGTTTACATTAAAAATTCTCTTTGTGAACAAATCGTGTGAGATTGAAATTGATAATCTTCTTTGTATATGAATAGGAATCATAGCATATATTGAAAGCATTATTTAACACGCTGAATAAAAATACTCTGCTATTGAGACTTAAGAAATTGCCAAATATGAGACTCCCTGTGTGCGGCTATGACTCAGGTGACCGCTTAAGGGCCCTGTGGGCCTCTTGTTTGCTTAGTTCTTGAAAAAATTTGGAAGTCATTTCTTACCTATCATTTGCTGTAAATGTAATCTCACGGGATATTGATTGATTTATATGAAACGCTCTGAATATTGAGAAATGTCACAAAGTATGAAAAGTAGAACAATTATAATCTATGAAGTGCTAGACGCGGAAGAGCAAACGCCGTTCTTTGAACATACTAATCGGAACTCCTCCTTTGATTTGTACCTTGTGCCTTAGGGAATCATTCGATTTAATTCCGATTGTATGCTCTACTTAAAGTTAACTCACTCTTAAAAACATCTGTTATCCATATTGGTTACTTATGTAGTACAATTAAACAAAAGCTGGAGGTCCATGCATAAAATCTGGAACGAGCACACATCTAAATATTTACTAGCCCGATTATTGCAGCGAATGTTATCACAAGATAAATTACTAGCCCCGAGGACGCCATGCCTCTTATAACAAATCACTAGCCCAAACCCAAAATATACGGCCACCGGACCATTCGGGCCATCGTTATTTCGAGCCCCTGAGGGTGAAAATGGTGAGGACGAGCGCGAATGTCGAACCCTGCTTCTTACTGAAGCAAATAAGTATTTGATAATGTTAATAAATATTAAGCATTTGGATTCCTGTTGGTATTCTTCAAGTCTGAGTTTCGATGCAAATGAAATTTCCAGAACGGAGGACCTGCGAAATAAGACTAACATCATAGAGACAATCAAAATTTGGGCCAATATTCTTGCGCGCCTTTCCGACAAGAAACGCAAAAAAAAACCAAGAAATATGCGATTGTTTTCACAATAATGAAGCAGCCATAATATAGGCATTTTATTTAGGAACCATATACATGTATATCATTTATGAAAGATACATTAAATATCACACAGGACACCCATGAGACATGAGATCCAACCGGATGTTATTCATATATGCAAAACTTCAACAAGAATTATTCAATGCGTAAGATGCAGATCAAAAGTTGACTTTATAACTACATGAGATACCATCCAAATGGTCAACGCATCTCTGACTATACTGTGCCAAGGAGCTGAGAAATGGAACCTAAATGCAAAATTTTGCAAACGCGCCGTATGAATTTTTTCTGCATTGCTAGTCCTTGTCACACCCAAATTAAACCAAACCAGAGAAGCATTTTATGTTTAAATAATCATTGATTATCAGCTGTACTGTGTGCTTGCCCTCGATCTTACATTGTAGAAAGTTATCCGTTGCTAAAATTCAAACAAATATATCATCATCAATGCAGAATTATCAACAAGCCAGCCATAACCTCGTCCTCTGCCCACGAAGTTTAGGACAAAGATCAGAAATTAATTATGAAAGTCTACACATTCCTAACGAATTAAGGTGCATGCGAAACACTGGTTACTCGGGATCAATCATAACCAAGGACTTAATTGTTTTTAAAAATTACCAGCTAAATATACTGGTTCATTCATATCTGCTATTTAATTTCAATAAATCTAATATTTCATCCTTTGGAAATTAGAATCCTTCCTTTCATTTCTATTTTGTGAATAGTTAACTACTCGAGTTGATTCAATTAAAAACTATAAACATGCATGCTTTTTAGAAGGATCAGACAATTTATAACAATTTAAAACTACTTTTTAAAAGATTAATGATTATATTTACTCAGAAAATCGAATGCAAAGGTTTCTACGCCGAATAGAAAATCATTACCCAATTATCATTCCTGCATTCCCGAACGTTTGTAGATGGCATAAAGAAGACACAATAAAGATTTGCTGAATCAAAATTAAAAGCATCCCCAACAAGGCAATTTTATTTTGCCAACTTGGGGAGTTTTTAGTATGAGGGGCTGAGTTTGTTGTACAAGGATATCCACTTTGAACCATAGTTTGATTGCAATTGCCAGCTATACTGATTCAAATTTAGGCGTCACCTGAGTAAAACTCAGGTGACCTTATTGCCAATTGGCTTTTCGGCGACGTGCGCGTGTGTCGTCCGTAACAATTGAACATTTTTTAACTTCTTCTGATAATAACCAAGGTCCAATTCCTTGCAAATTGGTTATGAAGCACTTTGCGCGACCAAGGCGGCACATAAATTAGTAAATTTCAGGTCCTCTTGCACCCCTGGGCCTTGGGGGTGCGCGGCAACTGCCTCCCAAGATTGACACAATTTTCAAAAATCTCTTACTTACAACCAGCACATGTCTGAGAAGAAAACACATATTCCATAGCATAGTGATGTAGAGCAAGGAAGGCCTTTTTACCAAAATGGCTAAATTGGTGATCCCCGGGGTTAGGGCGCTTCTGACCCCAGGGTGGCGCGCCAAAACTTGTATATAGTGTTTATATGCTAAAACATTTGAAAAACTTCTCTTTAATGCTAATTGATATTAATGTGAAACTAAAATGAATATTTTGAATGAATAGGGCAGCCTTTTTATCAAAATTGTAAAGTTCATGATCTAAGGGGTAGGCTTTTAGTATTAGAAGGGTGGGGCCAAATGGTCATTGATGCAAATGTGCTAACAATTGAACAATTTAACTTCTTCTTGCCAAAAACCACCAGTCCAATTTCTTTCAAATTTGGTATGAAGCATCTTTTGCGCGACAAGGGCACATAAATTGTAAATTTCAGCGTCTCTTGCACCCCTGGCGGGCCTTTGCGGGGCTTGGGGCAAAAAACTGCTCACCCAAAAGCGACCAAATTTGTGCAAAAATCTTCAGTTCCTTTACATATCGCTCCTCCGCACATGTCTTGATAGAAACCCACGTAATGCATATGATGTATAGCAAGAAGGCCTTTACCAAATATTGTTAAACTTGGTGCAATCCCACGGGAAGGTATAGGGGGTTCTGACCCCAGGGCGGGGCCTAAACTTGGTACATAGTTTTAATAGTAAAATCAAATTTTTGTGAAAAAACGATCTTCTTTAATGCCCTATTCGATATTAATGTGAAACCAACAAATGAATAGTTGTCTGAATAAGTAGGAGCCTTTATCAACAATTGTAATTCCGATTCCTCATAGGGGTAGATGCGTTTCTGGTATTAGGGTCGGCGGCCAAAATGGTAATTGATAAATGTGATGTTAACCACAATTTCCCTTTTGAACATTTAGTTTCTTCTTGATAACCACCCAGTTCCAATTTGTTTTCAAATTTTTGGTATGAAGAATTCTTTGCGGACAAGGTGGCACATAAACGTGTTTAATTTTCAAGGTCCTCTTGCCCTATCCCCTGGGGCCGTGGGGTGAGCGGGGCCAAAAACCTGCCCCCAAAAGTGACCAAATTTTTCAAAAATACTTCAAATTCTTACAACCACACATGTCTCCAGAGAAACCAATAGAGCTTATGCCATAGCTGATGATAGAGCAGGAATGCCTTTACCAAAATTGCTAATTTTGGTATCCCCGGGGATAGGTGTTCTGACCCCAGGCGCAGGGGGGGGGGGGGGCGCGGAACTTTGGCATATAGTGTTATATGTAAAACATTTGAAAAGCCATCTTTTCAATGCTATTTGATATTTTTAAATGTGTAAAGCTAAATGAATATTTGGAATGAGAAGGGAGCCTTTTTGTACCTAATTATATTCCCACCCGTGCCAACAAGTGGCGGGGCCGATTCCCGGCGGGGGTGTGGTGTTAGCTTGCGAATCAAGTTGTCTGTTCCATCCGTCTGCGAGGCACAGAATGGTTTCCCAGATTACTTAGTGTTTACCTTCTACCAAGAGTCACATTATCATACATATGGTCTACCTATTGCATTTGCGGGTCAATAGGGCAAAGGCTCAAGCCACACTGGCACATTGAAGCTAGCGCAGATACTTGTTTCTGGGTCTCAAAGACGGGTACATTATCCCATTTTGTCTCGCTTTGCTAGAGTCTACCTCGTATATACAATACATCGGACAGATCTTATATTATAAGTTTGGTTTCACGGGCATTCCAGCAGCTCCTACATTTATCTCCTACCTAGACAGTCACATATATCATACACAGGCGTTTTCAATAAGCCCACAGGCCACCCGCGCGAAATGTCGCGCGTTTGATTGACGTAAATCGCCGCTGCTCGAAATTCTCCTCAAACTGATGTGTCCTATCTAATGCCCACAGTCAACACAATGAAAAGCGTTGAGCTCTGATTTTAATTAACATAAATTGTGCTTATCAAAATAATAAAATGTCCCGCACGGCGTGCCATTTCTGGTCAATAAACAACCTTTTGAAGCGTAGTTGCTTTTCAGCTTATGAATATATACCGACACGGCTGTACGAATGATTAAGACTGGAAGCGTACCGGACCCTCCTACGCGAACCTCACCGATATAACTAAGCCCATGTCGCAACGAATGTAAACAAACCCAACAATAATGAAGCCCGAAATTCTCAAACATCTCTATCCAGTTTCTTTGCAAAAAATCTAAATCAGAGGGTACAGCTGCTTTAAAATTTATTCATTAACTAAGGAAAGGACTTTAAATATGAGATGAAGCTTGCTCATTCAATGACATGGTTCAATTGCCTAAATAAGAAAATGAATTCTTTATATTTTTTCGCGGTATTGCCAACGGCTATCACCGAATTTTAGAACGCGGGATCTAAAATCAAACTCAATTCAATGCGGCGAAGCGCATTGATGAAAGATTTTAACCGCTCTAACAGATCTCCAGTGATAACCTGCCATACTTCTACGCCCGAAAAAATATAAGATTTATTTTGCTTATTCATTAATCTTCGTATTATCTACGACTTAACAAAAAAAACAATGTGCCATTAGACTTTTAATTATTGTTCAGGTACGTTGAATCGAAAAAATACTCCCAAATTCTTACAAAGGTGTTGTAACCACATGCAGAATCGGGCGCTAGTGGATCACGTGAAAGTAAAATTAACGGTGTATGATTATGAATGGACAACCATATTGATGCAACAGAGTGTGACGTGATGTTAATGTCGTTATAGCTGAAGACTATACCACGAAGCCTGAAATGGTCCTGTTTAAAAGCCTAAACTCTTTCATTGTGATGCAATAAAATTTAAGACAAACTAAACAATCTTTTTTTTTTTGAGTCTACTGTAATAATTATGTATCCCAATGATACCTCCTTGCCTCAGTCTTCAACACATATTTTATATATTTGTTATCGTCATTTCTTCTGATGCAGTCCTACACTGCCGCGGCTTGAGGCTAAAATTGCTGGAATGAAATCGAAATCTTGTCTATTTACAATACTTAAGTCATCAACAGTTTTGAATGTCAGTTTATCTTTAAGAATAAAATAAATTAAATATAGATTATGATTAACCTTAATTAAAGCAAGCATTAGAATATAATTGATATCAATTTAGCCAGGTTAACTTTCATTATCACCCAATCTGTGAAACAAAAAAAAAAAATTAAAGTGGTTTTTTAAAATTTTTAAAGCTGGTCCTTGGATATTCAATATCGATAGGGAACTTCACTGGAGGTGACCTATGCGTGAACTAGTCATATTGGTAGTATGAAAATTTTTCCCGGATACAAGGCGATGGAATATCTAAATGGAACTCATCAATTGGATCAATTGCTTTTCAGAAGTTGTAGCAGGATATGGCTGTCAACTTGATTTCGTTATCTAAATAATTCAAATTTGCTACATGGACAAATCTTTAAACACTTTTACAACGAAATGTTGTTTTAATGGTTGAATAAACAAAATTCCCTCACCCTAGTTATTCCAAACATTCCTTGCAGCATTTCTCATCCTGACTCTAATTCGAGAGATACTTTAAGTCTTTTCATAATATTGTCTGACAGTTTTGCATTTACTACATGTACTTATGAAAAACTTATAGAAACATTATCAAATATGTAATGCATATAAATTTGAATCCCTGTCTTGCGCATTGTCCACCCTGCCTTTGTTTTCCCAACATTTTGAATGTCATTACTCATTATAGTATTACTTGACTAATTTAAGTCTATTCTTCATCAGATGCAAGTGGCAAGTTCAATGTTCTGATTTGGATGAGTAGTGATTACTAGATCCTCTTAGATAATGAAATAAAATTGAAAATTCATTATTTGTTGGTTTTATTGCATTAATTTGTCATGCAAGGGGGCCTCTTCAGTATAAAAATTGTCTCTCAGATTGCTCCAGAATGCCACCATTTTGAATGATTCTTTTCAAAATTTTCCGGGGGGCATGCCCCTGGACCCCCCTAGCAGATTCGCGCCTACGGCGCTCAACTTGCATCCGCCCTCGATCGAATATAAATTCACCTGCTGACTTCAATCTTATTGAAAACCCTGCATACATATATATACATATACTCATGAGACGAAGATGTTCTTTATCGAATTTTGGGTCCAAAGGTCAAGTGCACTGGACATCAAAGTAGCAATATGATTTCCAGGCTCTGCACATTATCCTTTCTACCTTAGAATCACCATATCATACATTTGACACTCAACATGGTCGAAGATGTCCTCGATTGAATTTGGGTCAAAAGTCAAGCTCACTGGACATAAAGTAGCAATATGGTTTTTCATTTAAAAATACTTGAACATCTTGTGAGATTTGAAATGATAATCTTGTGTGCATATGAATAGGTATCATAGCCGCATAATTGAAAGATACTCTGTATTGAGACTTAAGAAATGCAAATATGAGACTCCCTGTTGGGCTATTATACTCAGTGTACGTTAAGGCCTGTGGGCCTCTTGTTTTCATCGGAGGAAGATTAAGTTCTATTCATTAATTTTTAAGCAGTTGATTATAGTCGATTAATATAAAATTCTTCTCTTTTAGTGCATTTTCATATTTGACACAGGTAGAGATGGGCTATAATGCGATTGAAGCTTTACATGAGAATTAGGGATGTCAACGAGTACTCGAGTACCCGACTATCACTCGGTCGTACCGATCATCGACTAAAATTTTCATACTTAAGAGTACTCGTTTAAAATAGCCCTTTTAGTCACCTGAGTAAACTCAGTGACCTATTGCGATTGCGTCTTTTCGCTCCGTCGTCGTCCGTCGTGCGTTAACAATGAACATTTAACTTTCTTCTTGATAACCACCAGTCCAATTTCTTTTCAAATTTGGTATGAAGCATCTTTGGGACCAAGGGGCACATGAAATTGTAAATTTCAGGTCTCTGCACCCCTGGGGCCTTGGGGTGGGGCAAAAACTGCCCAAAAGTGACCAATTTTCAAAAATCTTTTTCTTAACAACCGCACATGTCTGAGAAAACCAATGCATAGTGATGTAGGAGCAGAAGGCTTTACCAAAATTGTAAATTCGTGTATCCCCGGGCGGTAGGGGTTCTGACCCAGGATGGGGCCAAACTTGTACATAGTGTTATATATAAAACATTTGAAAAGCATCGTTCTTTAATGCTATTGATATTAATGTAAAACATAAATGGGATGTTTGAATAAATTAGGAAGCCTTTTATCAAAATTGTAAATTATCATAATCCTAGGGGTAGGGGTTTTAGTATTAGGATGGGCCAAAATGTCATTGATGAGAAATGTTTTTCAATTGAACATTTTTAACTTCTATCTTGATAACCACCAGTCCAATCTTTTCAAATTTGGCATGAAGCATCTATGGGAACAAGGGTCACATAAATTGTAAATTTCAGGTCTCTTGCACCCCTGGGGCCTTGGGGGTGGGGCAAAAAACTGCCCAAAAGTGAACATATTTCAAAAATCTTTTTCTTACCAACTGCCACATGTCTGAGAGAAACCAATACATAAGTGATGTAGAGCAGGAAGGCCTTTACCAAAATTGTAAATTTGGTGATCCCCGGGGGTTAGGGGTTCTGACCCCAGGGCGGGGCCAAACTTTGGTTACATAGTGTTTATATAATAAAAACATTATTGAAAAAGCATCTCTTATGCATTGATATTAATGTGAAACTAAATGGATGTTTGAATAAATAGGACGCCTTTTTATCAGAATTGTTAAATTCATAATCCTAGGGGTAGGAGTTTTGAGTATTAGGGTGGGGCCAAACATGGTCAATTGATGAAATGCTTTAAACAATTGAACATTTTTAACTTCTTCTTGATAACCACCAGTTCAATCTTTTCAAATTTTGGCAATGAAGCATCTGTTGGGACAAGGGTCACATAAAATTGTAAATTTCAGGCTTCTTGCACCTTGGGCCTTGGGGGTGGGGCAAAAACTGCCCAAAAGTGACCAATTTCAAAAATCTCTTCTTAACAACTGCACATGTTTGAGAAGAAACAAGTATGCATAGTAAGTAAGAGCAAGAAGGCCTTTACCAAAATTGTAAATTTGGTGTATCCCCGGGCTGGTAAGGGTTCTGAACCTGGGGGGGGGGGGGGGGGGCAAACTAGGTGTAACATATTGTTTATATGTAAAACATGAAAAGCATCTTTTCAATGCTATGATATTAATGTGAAATAATGAAATTTGGAATGAGAGGAGCCTTTATCATAATTATATCCCCTGCACACAAGTGGGGGGGGGTTTGTTACTGAATCAGGTTGTCTGTCCATCCGTCTGTAAACAGAATGTTCCCAGACTTTTAGTGTTAACCTTCACCTAGAGTCACCAATATCATGCATTATTCCCCATGGAACAAAGGATGTTTCCTATTGAAGTGGGTCAAAAGGCCAAAGGTCAAGTGAATGGACACATCAAAGTGCAATATAGTTTCCGGGTTCCAAGCATATCCTTTCTACCTAGAGTCACCTATATAAATACATATATACTACTCATGAGACGAAGATGTTCTTTATTGAATTTTAGGTCAAAAGGTCAAAGGTCAGGCCTACTGCGACATTAAAGTAGCAATATGGTTTCATTAAAAATTCTTTGAACAATCATGTGAAATTGAAATGATTAAATCTTCTTGTTTATAATGAATAAGGAATATATGGCATATATATTGAAAGATATAACATGTGAATAAAAATTTATACTCTGTTATTGTGACTTAAGAAATGCAAATATGAGACTCCCTGTGTGGCGAATCTGATACTCAGCTGGACCGTTAAGGCCTGTGGGCCTCTTGTTTCAGTCAGATTATAAAGATGTACACTATTCGGTGCTTTTTGTGAGTAAAATCAGGTAAATTAAATTAGTTTTAATTTATTCATGTTCAAATTAATCATTTGAGTTTGGATTTGTGTCAGTAAACATGCATCTGAAATTCACTGTATGGGCACCACTTGTTAAAAGATCTCATGATGGAAAACCGATGAAATATTGACATTATATATGAATTATGAAATTGAACTGTCATACTCTGAAATCCACTGTATGGGCATGGCATACTTTAACAGATCTCATGATGGAAAACCGCGTGTGAAATATACTCATATGAATTTGAATCATCACTCTGCGAAGGACAAACAAACACATATTTTAAAAGCCAATATTAATCAGAATCACCAATTAAATTTTCTCAGAACGCAACAGATGTCGAAACAAAATTACCTGGATAGTTACTGACAAAACTGAAATAGACTAAGTCAACTAATTAGTTATTTAAGTACATCGTAATAATGAAATGATACATGTGGAAAAGTCAATGATCCAGTGGACCTAGGCTAATTATGGATATATTGTGTAAAGCGCCTCGGCGTAATAACGTATACACCTTCGAAGCTGTAATTTTCATGAAAACAAAAAACTGCACGGCGACACTACAAGAATTTTTCTCAGAAAAAGGAAAACGATGCCCGGTGTTCATTTCACGAAATAGTTGAAATAGATGAAAAATAAATAGATTCGACGGAATGCATTTCTGTACTCTTATATTAGATATTGAGTACTTTTCATGCTAGCACAATACCCAGACCTTGTCTGTCTATGACCAAGCTAAACACCGTGTAAATTATTTCAACCAGAGACTTTTCATTACAAAACATTATATGTCTCTGATTTAACTGAACAAATTTTCAAACGGCCACCATCCAGATTGTAATTGTCAGTAGGTGTCAGCCTTACGGCTCGTCAGCAAAATACATACGGATACAACTACAAACAAAAAATTACGAACCATATGAAAAAGTGGAATAAATAATAGGAGGATGACGTATATCAATAATAGTTATACGTAAATATATAAAAATGATTAGACGATAATTGTATTAGATTGTTAGAAGTAGAGCCTCAGCAATAAACAGCTTCCTCACATAACTCTCGCTATTCTTATGCAGCCGAGGACACATGTAATGTGTGACCTGATGACTCTTTGAAAGCCCCTGCC
>CAJDSM010090677.1:4731-15502 GCA_903981925.1 Ostrea lurida
GAAGTATTCAACTTAGACCTTTGCATTTGATATAAACTGGTTCTCCACACACTTGTTGGAGTGAACCTACCAATCGTAATAGGTATAAACTGGTTCTCCACACACTTGTTGGGAGTGAACTTACCAATCATAAGAGGTATAAACTAGTTCTCCATACATTTACCAATCATAAGAGGTATAAACTGGTTCTCCACACACTTGTTGCGGTAAACTTACCAATCAGTAAGTGTTAATAAATTGGTTCTCTGCACACTTGTTGGCGTAAACTTACCAATCATAAGAGGTATAATCTGGTTCTCTGCACACTTGTTGGAGATCATGGTGTTACATGAGAGATTGCTCAGAAGCTGACAGACTTGTAATGTAAGTTCCTCTACAGGGCAGGTCTTCAGGAAAGACAGACATACATCTAGTCCCCCCAACTGCTGTAGCAGGTGCCCTTCATTGTAGAAAAAATACAGAAATCAATATACTGTGAAAGCAACACTAAAGGAACACTAAAGTATACAGTGCACAATGTAAGCCATATATATACACAAATATGTACCTGTGTATTTTTGATGTTGAATATACAAAAATGTAGTGTTTTAGTGTTGAATATACTGTAACGGGAACTAGTTTGTAATTGGCCGCAAAGTGTACTCAGTCTGTCCAAAGCAAAAACATAAATAAACTAAACAGCTCAGGTGGAACTTAATTTGCCCACTTTATCGATAACTAACAAATATGATAAATCATATTTCTAACTTTATAGCAAAGATAATTGCACTAAAATGATATCTATACAGAAATTGTAGAGATATAAATTTTACTTTAGATGACTTAGTAATTAAATGTCTAATCGTCAACAATTAAATAGAGAGACCACAATAACCTTGCACGTGAATAGTACGACCATTATTATAAGTAATTATTGCTATAGCACACACAATGCTCAACACACACACAATAACAGATAGAGAGAGAGAGAAGGCCTCTAGGAATTCAATGTCTACATGCCTCAAGTTGTGGAACTTAAGGTTGTCACAAAATTAAATATGCATTCATTGAATTGTATCAATCAAAAATACTTTCTCTGGGCATCAAGCAGCACTGATTTGAGGCGCATATAAAACAATGTTGACACGTGCATCGTCTTTAAAGGGTATCGCAACACTTTCAAACTCGTATAAGAAACCAATTCAAATAACGTGTTGCCCTCTTGGGACATGCACTTATCGACTGAAAATACGGAATGAGTACTAAATATGATATTGTGCGATGTATGATTCCAATTCTGATGCAATAGAAGCTCTTAAGAGAGCGAGTTATAGTCTCAAAAAGTTTCTCTTCAGGAATACAGTCCTGAAAAGGAGAAATCAAATCTGCTGCTATTAGTCCTCGTGCCGCATAGTCAAGGCTGAGTCCACGAGAGAAAAACATGTTGGATGCATGGGCAAACGAATTTACCATTTAGAATTGGAGAGAGCTCCCGTTAAAATGACTTTATTATGAGAGAGACTTCTCAATCAAAAGCTGAACCTCTGCAAAACAGAGTAGATTTACAGATTATATGTGTGCAGACCTGGTGAAGTATCACATTTAAACAACTTACTCATATTCTGTAACAGAAAATCAAAAACGTCTCTCGTGGAATGGTTCACGCTCGCTAGCTTCATAAAAAGAGAGGTACATATTACCTCAGGCGATCTCCTCTGCTTTCGAACTCTAAACAATCACTGAGCGCTACGTATATCGCGTGTGACTGCGTCATGTCGGAGACGTAACCCCTAGTGCATAGAGGTCAATCTAGAGTTTTTCTAAGGTCTACACCTCGTCGGCATTTTACAAGTTAAGCTGAGTAACTTCCCTCGCGATGACCGCGTGTGCTCAACTTATACTTAATGGCGGACTAATGCGGAAGAGACCTTCTTTTCTGTTATGGAAATATAAAAACATAGAACATAAAACTGTGAACGAAAACCATCCTTTGATCTGGAGACAACGGCAGAAACAGGACTAGGGATTTTAATGGACAATGCGATGATGTGTCGCGCACGTGCGAAGTAAACAGAGCAATACCGGTCTCAATCGAACATTTTTTTTTTATCGAATAATTCCGCGGTTTTACGCGGGCGGAAGTTGCGAAATTTCCAAGTCTATATTTGTGTAAGGACGCTCCCGTCGCTCACTCTAACTTGGCGCTCCGAGGGTCCACCTGGGACAATCTAGCTAGACGATAGTCGAATAGGGAAAAAATTTTCCCCAGGGTTGGGACGGCAGGGGAGATTAGCAAAACAGAGCCCAGCATAAAATTTCTCGAGACACGTTGTATCCATCACATGTTGCGCATTAGAAATTGATGTCACTCTAAGGATGTTCGCTCTGAAGAATTTACTGATGCCTAAAAATCATTGGGATATACAATAAGACCCTTCTACCCGAGAGAATGCCCACTTTTAGAGAGATTACAGGATACCAACTGGCACAAATTAGCCAAATCTAGACCGACCAAAAAATACAAAGCTAAAGCCTTACAGGTCCTTATCGCCCAAATTCAAAACGAGTGAGATCTCTAGTACACCAAAATTATTGACTATGCGAAATATAAACGGTTTGATATTAGGAATTGTACAAAGGACGTTTTCAAGAGACACATTGTTACAATAATGTATTACTGATATATGTTCACCTGTCTAATATGGCAGACTTCCAATATCGGTGTTAATGTACAGCCCGTATATATTAGGTAGCAGCTATGGATATCATGCGACAAAATAAGTCAAGTCACATCGCGATATTGATCCTTAATGCTAAGTTAACGCTTTATGATGAGGCCAACATGAATGCGGCACAGCGACACGGCCGCTAAATCTTTAGAATATCTACGCATGACAGAATTACGTCAGATTCTCTGTATTATTATCCCGAAGAATGACAAGCCCACACTTACAAAATGACGCCGACAACCTATGTCCCACGCCCCCTCCGGGACCCCCTCGACACACTTGCTCAAAATACTAGTAAAACCAGCGATATACATACACACATAATCGACCGGTAACTCATTAATGTATAATCGACCGTATATTCCATAATAACGATCTAGCATTTAAATGAATAAACCGCAATAAAACTAATTTTAACAACGAAATATACACTGAACAGAACATTTTCATCAGCTCAGCCATGCCATTATCTAAAAATACCATGTATTACTACTTAAAACCATATATTACACCTAATGAATAAAATCTAACTTACCCCTAGAATAAGTACTTCAAAATAAGTCACTGTAACGGGCGTTCAGAGGGGGATCCGTTACGGATGTTCCCCCTACAAACAAATTCCCCCATCAACTCCATAATAATCTACTAAGTTGCGTAGTAAGAAGTTCGAAAGAATAACAAACATTTCAAAGCAAAGGGGTGAATAAGTAACGGTTGTCGATTTCCTTTTGTTTTTATTCGAGTAAATGCAAAAAGCGATTTGATTACGTCGCCTGCGATACTCAGCCACTATAAGCCTTGGGCCTGCTTTGACATTTGCCGAGAATACACCGCCGACCGAAGCATTACAGTTTAAGCTGGCGGAGTTTTACAAACACAAACTGAATTTCGAATTTTTCCTAGACGTCTCTCCCAAGACACTACCCTGTTTCAGTGAAGTGACTTGAGGTACCAACGGGTAACTTTAGAACAGAATGTAATTACGAAGGGAGGGTAACCAAAATGGAACAAAGGGTAAAGAACAAAAGTACTCCGGAAAAATAAAAGTATTGTGAGTATTGGAGATATTGCAACACGCGGCGATAATACCTACAACTATATCCCCAAAGAAATAGAATGAAAACTACGTCATTTATGGCTAGGCTCATCCTACACATTTAGACTATTTTCATTCCACAATAACAGCATATTACTTGACATATATACACATACCATAATACCAGAAGCGTTTCATACGGGTAATGACTTTTTAGCACGAGATAAAATTCTGGTATAAATTATTACAATTAAATCTACCCGATACTAAATCTCGACTTACCCGCTTGTAAATAGTCAGGAAGCACCGGTATGCAGTGTTCGGCTTGGCCATTTGATAGAAGAGAGTTGCAAGTCTGAGAAGTCTGTAAGAGGGTCATTAGTACCCACATCGCAAACAGTGGAGCACGCACAGTTGAAAATCTTGAGTTGGTGAATATTACGTTAGGTGTGCATATACCTCTCTTTGGAAATGGGCCACGCTTTTGGAATGAAACTATTCCTGGGATTCCATAATGTTATATCATTCGAGGTTGCGGCGCCTAAGAAATTGGGGACCTTGCCAGGAACACTACTCCCCATAGGAATATTATTCGTGGACACTATCAATATGATGATTTATGCGACAATGATGTTGGTATATCATGCCAAGTAGCAGAGAATGTTTTCATCATCAGTATGGTTTGGGCTCACTCTGTAGTCCTTGTAGGGTCATGTTTATTTATTTGCCTACAAGTCTATTTAATTAAACTGAGACAACGTGATAGACAAAGATGGTGTCTATCATTGTATACATACATATTGGTAATTGGTAAAATTCGCCTTGCATTAAAAAAAACAAAATGACCACCACTTGCTGAGCAAAAGGGTGCAATGTTTGTGGGAAACAATTCAACTGTCCCGTAAGGTCCCCGGAGCTTACAATATCAGTTACTGGAAGTGTGCTTAAGGCAGCCCGAGCTATGAGAATTTTATGGCAATTTAGAAATGTAGTAAGAGAAGCATGAAACATGTTGGGGACGCAATAATAAGGTTTGGTTGAGTTTCATGTGTTGGTGATGTGTATCACATTCATTCGGAAACTAGCATTCAGAATATTTTAAGATTTAATAAGAAACGAGGGAGTTTTGACCCTAAAGCTTAACTATTGTATAATCCACTTCAAAATTATGCTTGGATAGTAAATCAAAATAACCTTAAGTCCTGGATCACGTGTGCTAACATCAAAAAACTAGAAATTCAAGTGCAAGTCATCGGAATTCTCAGAAGGGCTTGAGTGAGTGTAAGTAGCGTTTACATAGTATATACTTCCCATTGTCATCTATGTTGGCCATGTTTTTCAGCCCACGTGTGATATTCCAGAAATTTTGTTTCGCTTCTATAGTTTTAACGTAATACGGAGCAACTTAGGATGTAAACGAAATCATCAGATTATTTATTCCCTATATTCATTACTCTTGATATCCTAAACCGAGTTCAGGACGGGCCAAGGCTACCACTTTGCCGCATTTTACAAACTTATTCTACCTGACTGTAGCCCAGTTAAAGCATGTGAGGGGCGGTTGGATCCCGCCGAGCGTTACGTGCACCAACATCCGCTGAATAAG
This sequence comes from Ostrea lurida, assembly GCA_903981925.1. Lineage (NCBI taxonomy): Eukaryota > Metazoa > Mollusca > Bivalvia > Ostreida > Ostreidae > Ostrea > Ostrea lurida. The sequence continues at coordinate 10,082 of CAJDSM010090677.1, forward strand.
TCCAAACTGCCTTGCCGTGAGAAACTGGGAATCACTAAAAATATAATAATCCCCGTTTTTAAGGTTCCTGACATACAAATCTCTGAATCTAGACACAGGCGATGTATACTCACTTCTAAATGCCGAGCGCGCTAGTTAGCTCTTGAACGCTTATGAACACTATCATAGGATTACGCTCAACTGACCTCTTAAAGGCTAGACGAAGCAAAAACCATGAGTAAATCCATTATTGGAGATAACGGTGACCGGATTTGATTTTTTCTTGCGCAGGATATATTAAGTGCTTTAGATTTTGTCACTACAAGTGTACATATGGCATGCTTTACCCCTCACTATCCAGGTTACAAGATGAACTCCCCGATTCGAAATGACTAACGAAGAAAAGAGTAAATTGTATGGCATATCACTGTCGCACATCGACACGCAAGAGTTACTTTGAGACTGAGCCTTGTAGATTATTGCCAAGAGGTATATTAAAGCAAAGTATTTCTTCAGGATTTAATATCTTCTTGAAAGACTACCATAGTTCGAAAGCGTTAAGTCAAATACTAGTTGTACAACTAAGATTACTACCTCTACCAGTATTAATTTGATATAGTCTCACCTCTGTTGGGTGGATTCATGAACCCAGGGGACATTGAATTTTAAGTAAAAATATGTATAGCTGGCTGCAATTTATTAACTTGAATATATCTTAGCTAACCCCACTTAATTCGAAGATAGTCCTCAGCACAAAAACACGCGCAAAATGTTCTTGAAAATCGACAGTGTCTGCAAAAAAACGAGATAAATGCATATTTTTATATTTTGTGGATGCACAACACTTAAATAATTCCCCAACCTTGACGCTGCATAAAACATGAAATTCCCTAGAAAGAATTCTCATGCTCTCTACCCTAATTCCTTATATATGTGGGTGTAAAGCTTGGGTGTAAAGCATACAATAAACAAGGCATCGATATCGACAAACTAACAAGAAGCAACCAGGATGGCTTTACTCCTTTTGACAAATAGTACGAAGGTTGAATTCAAGCGAACAAAAATAATCAATGACATATATCTAGGAATAAGAACATAAACTTAAGTATTAGCGAGTTTATTATGTTGAACTTATCATACCGATAAGAAACTTGACTATCTAGAGAGCCCCACAGACTACGACTCAAGAGAGTCTTTCGTTCAAACGAGAGAAAGGAGTGGAGCATACAACTGTCCATTCGTCAACCGTGTGGCAAAGTGCGTTCACTTATTTTTCGCACAGCACAATATTTAAATACTATGGAGCTCCTTGCTATATGCGTTCTCTGTGTTTCGCCATATGTCACGGTGGCGCTTTCTAGATTAGCCGCCTAGCTTGACCTCCTACAACAGAAGGACAGCGTGTCGCTTCAATTAAGATAATTTTGTGATCATCAGTTGTTACCATGGACGGAGTATGGCACGACTTGGAGGGACTGCTTGTTTGACGAGAACATGGGCACCTCATCTGTTCTGTTAACCTTATCTCCCTTGAATGTACGTCTGATAATAATTATCCTCGATAATGCCATGGAGTCGGTTGAAGCTTGTCGGAACGGCTCATCTTGCCAGAGACAAGCAGTAGTTGACGCACTAGCAAATCAGATTCAAGCGATACGAGAGACTACCCGTTTGATAGTTATAATTCTCGAAGCTAATCACAAGGAGGCATAACTGCATGACAGGAATTGCAGAGAGGGCAGAGTAAGATTTTCGAAGCCCTCCATCCCAGTATTTGTGAGCGGAGAAAGTTCCCTTTCTTATTAAACTCGGGGTTGCTATGAGCCACCGCCCCCCATTTTTTTGGAAGTTCCCGGCGGAAGGTGGTAAGTGAAACATGTGGCCTATCAATACTACGGAATATCTTCCAGTTTTGATGCCTCCAAAACTCTAACACGAGTTATAAGTCATAGAAAAGAGGCGGAATGCAATTAAAGGTTTTAGATGGTAACGTGGCAAAGTGCAGGAAGGGTTTCATTGTTGAAAGGGGAACTTCCATGATGTAAAATCTTCATCGACACTCACGTGTAGAATCTCCTATCCCCATCTCTTCCTACATATTCTCCCAAAACTAAGATCTACAAGACACGAATAAACTTGAACTGGACCATGTAGGCGTAGGATTGGACGAGGATCTATAGTCAAGAAAAGCTACAAAGAGAATTGGAGTTCTTGATATAGTTTCCGATCCAGTGATATGGCCAAGTTCTACATAATACCAACATAAGTTTAAAAGGGACATCGGGCTGTACATTGTTTTCTTTTCTTCAAAGTTCATTGACACACTTCTGTGCATGGAGAGCACCTTACATCAAAATAATTTGATTGGGAATATGAGAAGCCATTTGTAGTGAACTGTGTATAGGCAAATGCAAGTGTTCAATGTTAATAGGACATGGGATGGAACTAAACCGAGGCAAAATCGAGACATAAACCTAATCTCGATTATTCAACGAGAATTCAGTTGAGAAAATGGGTCTCGCAAAGAAGCGAAATGCAAAGCATGTATTGGAAAAGATCCTGTCGGCGAACAAGACAATAACAAATTGACCACAGCGTTAATAGTCCCTTTTTTCTCTAGAAATAACATTCTCTGGATTAAACAACAGAATTATGGTGAACTTTTGAGCTTCGCTCTCTCATTATACAGAGTATATTAGTTTCGGTTCTTACACAATTTAAACTTTAAAAGCGTGCTTTTTGCTCAACCTGAGCATTATAAAAAGTTGACGATCGCACATGGTTCCAGAGATATTGGACACGGCAAAACAGAGAAACCTACCACTCTGGACCTTTTGGGATCTCAGTTGCTGGCGGACTCCCTACAAGAACATTAAATCAAGATTTTCAAACACAACCTAGTGTAATGCAATGAGGAAATAGTGTACGAGAGGGAGATCCCTGATAGGTCTTGATTACTGAGACCCTTTGTTCAGTCGTATACGTAACGAAGAAGTTTCACTGGTGTTTGGTTTAGAATGAGGATCGATAGAAAGAACATGTAACACGATGTCGAGAGATATGCGGCATACTGGTTTTCGACGAAGTCATGAACTCATAATAAATTGTGAGGAGAAAGGGTGCATTCAGTTGAAGTGGGAGAAATATTGTATGCTCGAATATGGGGACTAACTATGGAGTTGAGAAAACATACAAGTACCTAGTGGGGAAGATAGAATTAAATGTATTTAAAGTGGCTTCTCTTAAATGTAAATGTAGGGCAAAATTCGAAAATACTACTGAAAGGAAAATGTAGTCATTTAAACAGGAGAATGGGTGTCCATATCCTAGGAATTTTTAATGGTCCTACGACGCAACGAAAATCAAGAGTGATTCTTAAATAAATAGTGAATTTTCATGTTGTTTCAAGGTACTTACTTCTTGCCCAGTTCTATAATCAAGTTACTTGTCGGCGTATATGATATATCCGTAGGAAAGTACTATCTTATGGTACAATTCACAACAAATATCATGACTCCACAACACGTCCCCCGATGTGCACACATTGTATTCGCGTCCTTAGAGTGTGGTACGAGACATATTATACCAAACGCTGGGACAAATATCCTCAAGATACAACCAGTTCGAGAAACCGTTAATTTCCGTTCTTCAGACCTAATCTTATAGTCCAGGTCCAGGTTACTAGCTAAGGCCCTCTGTAGGCATAAAAGAAGAAATTAATTTGTCTTGCAAACACATTGCAATAGTAACTTGAACTGTATTATGAGGTCTCTGTTTTGGAAGTCCCCTATGTTTAAGGCATCCTTTATTCATCTATCCAGTTAACGTTTTTATGTACCGCCAATTTGTACACTTGACTAATTAGTATCAAATAACAATATGTGGCCAACAGAGAAGCGAAAAATTTTTGATGTGTCAAGAGATAATGGGTGCAAAAGGTTATACATGTAGATTATGATACAAGTCATACAGAACCTTAGACGTCTCAATGCATGGGGGACTCTGATTCGAGTCTATTGACGAATGTAAGAGGAGGGTACAGATTATTACTAGGAGGTTTTGAATAAATATAAAAAGCATCAGAACATTCCATCCACATCCCCTTTTTCAACTCCACATGCACTTAATCTATTATAGTGGTCCTGACAATATCAGATGTATACATACATAGACGCTAAGTTTTTGAAAACAAAAGGTAAGCTGATTTATTTCCGATCTAATCTCAAAGGTGCTCCATATAATAATGCAATGTTACATATCGTAGGAGGGTAGTCACTTAGGAAACCCTTTTGTGGCGTGTAAAATGGGAGGCACCAAGCGACACTCTATTTTTATTTACGAGAAATGATAAATGTTAGTGGTAAAGCTTGCTTTAGGCATTTGCTAAAGGCATCGAGCCATAATAAAAAAATGTTTTATGTGGGCGCTCCATTTGTTATGTCTTCTTACTAGTAAGCGTGGAATGACTGAATGCTCTTATGTGTTGGAAAAATAGGACCAGCTACACACCTATTTTCGCTACTTATAGTGGGGAAATTGGAGGTATTGTGTACAGTGCCAAGTATTATATGTACATGTACAAATTTCATCACGAAGAATTCTTAACAAAAATGACAAATTCACTGAGCAACTAGTATTTCGGCACTCTGTATAGTATACATTTTTGGGTTTTAACCTTTACATGTTATTTAGTTAGGGAGTATCAAATACCATCGTTGCTGTACGTATGGGAAGGCAAAATATGTAATTTTAAAAACCGCAAATATGGTTTGCTGGATTGATTGATTAATTTATTTGTTTGTTTTATCGTCCGTTGAGAATATTTCATCATATTGAGACGTTACTGGGGATTTCCGGTGATGGCTGCATTAGACGCTATGCTTAGCACTCATGGCTTTTGGAGTTGGCTTTTAGCAGTGAGGGTTCTTTTGCGAACCACACCTCTCTACCCGGACTGTCCCGTTTTTAAGGTCTTATCCAAAAGGACCGTGATTTGCCGAGCTTTTGAAACGAAGAAACAACACTACCTTTGTAATGTCTTTAGTTTTAACGGCTCCGAGCACGGGGCTTCGAACGCACGACCTACCGATCTAACGGGCGAGAAGGCTCTACCACTGAGCCAATCGCGACAGGTATATTCCCTTATGATGCTAGTTAAATTACTATAACCATGCATTTTGAGAACTATTCCCCTAATATGTCCGAGTCCGCTGTCTGCAGTCCGAACCAGAGTCGCCGCAAAACTCCATTTACAAGGTCAGTGGCAGCTCAGGGGAATTTTTGAAAAAATGCCCACTTCCACTGTGGGCCAGCCACTTTAAAAAATTACGGGCAGTGGGCATTTGAGTGGACTTACCTGTGTGTAACAGTTTATACACAACCCACTGTGTTCAGTGAATTTAAATGTTCCCAACCTAAATTGGCCCACGGTTGACCAGTGGT
>CAJDSM010090701.1:1212-12619 GCA_903981925.1 Ostrea lurida
TGTGCGGAGAAAATTTCTGTGCAAATATTCAATTTTGACAATGTTTGTAATATAATATGCAGCACAGAAATAAAAGCATTATTAAAAAAAAAAAAAAAAAAAAAAAAAAAGAAAAAAAAAAAAAAAGAGATAATTACAGTGAAAGAACAATAGCTCTAGCATGCATTAAAAGTCCCGATATTACTAACCACACTATTTCAATTTTCATTTTGGGATGCTGATGTTATACACCTCATTTGTTATATATTTGATATATTTACTTCAACTGCACTTTATTTCTTTGTCCTAAGAATATACTAATATATAATCATAGTTAAGATTCTGCGTAGAGATCTAGTGACGCTTATTTTTATCAAAACTAATAAAACTAGTGGTTCCTACATTCTCCGAAAAGTCACAATCTACATGTATCTGGACAAGCTTGATGTTGCAGGGCTATAACAAATCTCCTTTAAAGTCATCATTTCGCAAATTCTACGGTCGCAATATAAAGTGCCTATGTTATTCAGAACATTACTCACTAATCAATGTTGATGATTTGTTTCATATCCATGTCAGAACTTGTCATTTCTACTAGGTTTGACTCGGCGTAATCCCGTTTCTTTATTTCGACTAAGGCTCCGGCGGGTGTGGACCGGTCAGTTAGAGATGCTTACTCCTCATGGCACCCCATCAGGCTACCTCTTCGCTTTGATCGGAGGTCCTGTTGCCCTAACAACTGATTTTGTGTATGTTTTTTGGATATGATTACGTTTTTGACACGAAGTTAACTTTTGTGTTTTAAACTTGAGTGGGGGCTATCTCGGTAGTCACCAAGTTGACCTGGATCACTCAGCAACCCAAAGAAACACGCGTCCCGGAAAAATTATTGTTTTCTCGTCCAAGGATGGAACTAATTTTTGGCATTGGTAAATCTGTAGATCTTCGCACTCACGGCCGATAATCATTCATATGTTCATTTCGTAATATATTTCCTTCTGTGACATTCAATTTTATGCAAAATGATCAGCCTATATTGCATAAAAATACAATCAACTCTTCTAATTTGCGCTATTTTTTATATACCTCCTACCTTACACAGTGACATCAAAACAAAAAGAGCATCAGGATATTCATATAGAGTTTATCTTATACACAGACAAGAAGTATGTTAAATAATAAACGACATATATAAATAGAATTCATGACACCCATGCAAAAATACAGCCAAAAAAGGGGGCATGTAATTTAAGAGTCCCCAGGGGATAAAAGGATGTATTCATCCCCTGAAACACAATCATGTCCAATAGAAATTTGACATTTCCCACTGAATAAACCTGACAAAGATGAATCATTTAACACCTGCGTGGAGGGGAGCTCACGACTGTTAGCATGAGAATCTTCAGTGGATCCAGAACTGATATCTTAAAATCTACTAAATTTGCTAACGTTTACACACTGTTTGCGGGTAACATCCATTACGGCCATGCGTGAGACTGGTTTCAAGACTCGGGGAAATTATGTCTATGTTGTGGCAGCACGCAAATCTTCAATAAAAAATCTACAACATAAATTCTCAGTGTTAAATGGGCATAGATATGTTTTGAGTTAAAAATTTTCAAATTCTATTTTTCCATTTCTTATATCTAAATTTCTCACTAAATGTATTTCTAATGGTCAGAAAAAAATGAATGTCAGTTGTCGAATTTCAAGAGAGATACAGAGATATCAATTCTTTGTTATGTAAGCATGGCTCGTGGTATGTTTTTGTTTACAAATTTTTAACATATTCTAGTTACCGTTTTGTTTAAAGCAGATTTATTTTGAAAATAATTAAACAGTTTCTAGTGTTTCTCACATATCATTATGATTTAAGCGTGACGATTTCTATTCAATAGCATTTATGTAAACAAAAACATCACAGGAGCCTTGTATACATAACGGAGAATTGAGAGTGTATTTCACTTACAACTTAACAACTGACATTCAAAATTTTGTAGACCATTAAAATACCTTAGTTACGTATAAAACATTGAAAAAAGGGGGAGGGAGGAAATTTGTCGCTCAAAACGTGTCCACGTGCCTTTAGTGTTTATCCCATCTTACACAAACTGAAATTCAAATAAAACAACTTCCTGAATTAATGTACTCTGATCCAACTCTGACGCTGAATATGCTGTTGATCCTTTTCGCTGCATTTAATAGATGCTGCTATTCAATAGGCTAATTCCATACCAATCGAAAAACTCCGGAACTCTACAAGATTGGGAAACCCAGGATGAAATCAATAAAGAAATTTCACTCATAGTAACTTACAATCTGCATAATATTGGTATGTATAATTCTGTTAAACCTTGATTTCTGATTTTATCACAATATGAAAATCTTAGAGACCTCATTGGACAAATGAACATTGTCTACAGTCCAACTCCTATAATTTAAAAAAAAATACTAAAAAGAGCCAATTCTTTATAAATAGGCAAAATTAACATAATCGTAATCCAAAAAAATATATACAAAGTGGAGTGTAGGGCAATACGCGACCTCCGACAAAAGCGAAGCCTCTGCTGACCGTACCGCCGTGAGCCCGTATAGAAATAAAATAAAGCGGGATTACCCCGTAAGTCAAATCAGTAGGAAAATGACAGTCTAACAAAGGTATGAAACAATCAGTCAACATTATGACTTTAATTGATAAATTGTAGATGCAAAACAAGGTCTTTATAGCGATTCGAGAGTTTGTAAATGTTTGAGTTAAACCGAGATTCGTTATGACCTGCAACACCAAACTTTTTTGTGGTAGTTGGCCTCTGCTTTATAAAGTCTTCATACGGCAAGCGGCTTCTCTTAAATATATAATGTAAAACTACAAAATATTGGTATATAAAGGATTGTTAATGCCTGCGTCACACTGTCCCGATTTTGACAACAATGAAACACGATTAAGGAAGTTCAAATTCGGCTCTGATTCGTGAAATATCATCGGCCATATCGTGATAGCCATCTTTTTAGCCATCGTGTACCATTTCTGAAATTTAATGGCATCGGGAGCGACTTCGTGAGTGCGGACAAAATCGTTGGCATGCCAAGAAATGCGGGAATGGTCTCCCGAATGCCATTTGCGTAATAGTTCGTGATGATAATCTTACTCGTCGTATAGACATCGTGAAGGAATCTTAAAATATCGTGTTTGTCCGTCGCTTACCATCTATAATATACGTTACAAATCGGACCAACTTCATCTCACCGATGGAAATACGAATAACCACGAAGCTGCCGATTGTTCTTAAGATGGTAACACGAAATTCGTAATAGGCTCGGCAAACAAATCGGGACGCCATCTGTATAAGTACGATGGGCATCTAGACTGAATTCGAAGTCACGAAGACAGACGAAGTGATTTTTATGACCAAAAATAAATTGTCTAAAATAAAAATTTGATGAAATTCGATCAAATTTTTCATTTCAAAGTTGCATGTGGACAATGGCAAACTAATAACGAAACAACGTATGTAGAAAAAATGCGAATGCACTTCTGAACATTTTAGCACCTTAGGGAACATGACAAAAAACTCTTACAGGCCAGCATCTATTGTTTTTATGGTAAATGTATTAATACCTAATTGTGATTATTTTCTTAATTTTTTCTAGAAGCGACATTATTAATTATGATATTAGGGGGGGGGGGGGGGGGGGGGGGGGGGGGGGGGGGGGTGGGGGGGGGGGGGGGGGAAGGGGGGGGAGAGTACAATGCACGAAACAGTGAAATTATTTATTAGAATTTTGTGCTTCACAACAAACAGAAAGTTTGTCACTGATGCACGTATCTGACATTTACTTGCTACATTTTCACATCTTACTATAATATATTCTTCTTACACTGGAATCTGAACTTAACCGCGCGTTATAACAGGTATATTGACACAGTTTACATAATAAGGTAGTCATGGTAAGGCCTTCGAGAATGCGCCGAGACTACAATTCGGACGCCGCGTACACTTAATTACTCGATATCGTGGTGACTTCATGTACATTCGTATTAGACGTGTGCTTTTTCGTATATGTGTTCGCAAAGTCACCATGTGACCTTCGTGTTCGGTTCGGATGTCATAGTGTGACCTTCCGTTGACACTTATGTGCCTCTAAAGTGATCATTTGCTTTTTCAAATTTCGGCGGCATTTTCATCCGAAATTGAACAATCTTTGTCCAATCGGGACAGTGTGACGCAGATAAATGAAAAGTTAAAAACATTAAAAAACAATGTCTATATTGCAATAATATACTGGATATGATACTTACGCCACACGAAATAACATGATATAATAGGAATTGCATGTGCTTAAATCACTCTCTAAACCGCATCTACTTACATGTAGTAGTTTGTGTATCAATCATTTTGGGGGTAACAGCGTATGAGAAACTTACTGGAGTACATTCACCTTCGGTAGTGGATATATGTCCCCACTCCGCATGTAAAACAAATTCTTTCGCGCCTCACTACATGTACGCTACGAGTAATTATTCAAAGGAGAATAACTCCTATGTATCTCGAAGCCCGATGTATTTGACTTCAGTAAATAATTTCAAACGTTTATGTCTTACTTTTTCTAGGAGGTTATTTTCCTGTCATACAAATTAAAGAACTGTTATAATACTGTAAACGAGAATATTTGGCCAAACTTGTTTAGCGCAATGATAGCACCTAGTCATATTTAACATCATGAAAACATTTTAGCGTACACCTAATTTAGTGGCAATCATACATATCCGCTAAAGCCGATAAAATAATAGTGCGCTAAATATCCACTGTATTTACAGTAAGCAAATGATATAAAGAATAATTAAAGTCCGTACAATCTAGTACCTTCTGTGTTTCATAAACCGGAAGTGATCATGAATTAGAATAGGTTCATGAGGATATGTTTTGGTTTCATCCCGAACAAAGCTTGTAACAATCATTTGTTTGTCTGTAGGCTCTTTTACAACTGCATTTGAAACGAACGGGTATTACTCCACATTTGGTAATCGTACTTACCACTCCTACTGCTCTTTCAAAAGACGAAATTCTCAAAATCATGCTTCAGTTTTAAACCACAATTTAACATCAGTCAATGGGATTGGGAAATATGTGAACTACCGTACCTATAACTGGATTCCAAAACTTCATATAAAACCCTTACAAACCAAGATATACTTCTGATCTAGTAAATGCAGCTGTCAAAGCAAGCAAATTCAGACCGTATTGCTAAACTAAATATGCCAGAATCAAATGTGGATTATAAAAATCACTAAGAACTTCTAGTGAATTTGAAACTCCCGAACCTTTTTACAATCAACAATATAAAAACATATTACTTTTTCAACACTTTACACGACCATCCGCAAGAATAAAATAAAGACCAGGCTTTGCGTACATTATAGACAGTTGCTTCTTATTAACATAATGGAATCAATGGGCACGGAATGTGCTCCTTTATTAGCTGCACTATTTTTTATATTCTTAGAGGCCAGATTCATTTAAAGCTTCTACATACGAACATGGAAATTCTCTGAGCGTTGGTCTTTTAATTTTCGACATTTTGATATATTGACGACATTTGTATTTATTAAATAATAATGATATCCATTCATATGTCGAGTTCAAAATATTCCAACGAACTAGAAAAACCAAACACACAGGTCTTCCACTGTCTCTGCTTCGTTACTTTGATATTTTATTGACATTGACATTAACGCAAACTAACTACTCAACTTTATCGACAAAAGGGGAACAATTTCAGCTTCTCCATCGTCAACTTCCCATATGATGTAGCAATATTTCCATCATCACCTGCAATTTGTGTGTATGTCTCTCAACTTATTCGATACGCAAGAACTTGTTCTGCGTATGATCTGTTTTTTGATCGAGGCAGGCTACTTTACAGGCATGTTATTGTTGCAGGGGTTCAACAGTCACGTTAATGACATTGCATTTCGTAAATTCTATGGTCGTTATAACAATTTAGTTTTACTAATATCACCTACCATTGAATCAAATACCTGTCTGATGTGTTTCATAGCCATGATTAAGCCGTTTTTCACACACTGATTTTGACTACGGGATTGTTCCGTTTACCTGATGAAGACTAGGCTCACGACAGGTTGGACCGGGTAACAGGGGATGGTTACTCCTCTTAGGCACCTAATCCCACCCTTCTGCTGTGTCCACAGGCACTTGACGTTATTAAATATTATAATTGAAAAACATAAAAATCTTCCCGTAAACTAATATACTAGGTATCTCACGCCGCCATCTTGAATCCTTATTTACCAGCCACATCACTGCAATTGTCGGCCAAAAAAGTCACATTAATTCTTTAGAATTTTGGACCCCTACGTTAGCAGCAGCTCTGTCAGGTCCCCTTCTCTCGCATCGTTCATGGTGAACTGGAAAAAAAGATACACAATAATATAAATAACAGGCCCGTAATCACAACCGCTCAACTAATCCGTACACTATCCGCTTCTCACAATACAACGCAAACAAATCCTAAAAGGTCTTAAGTTATACGGGAAAGATATTCGTTCTCTCTCCAAAATAATACTTAAACACAACGATCCAGATGACTCGCAATTGCGTGTATACCCCAGAGGGTCCTGGATCTCGCCAACAAACTCTTGTATATAACCACACTAGATCGACTTCTAAATTTAAGAGACCCACTTCACCACGCGACATGATACACTCCACACATCCGAACTCTACTAACTCTTTGCATTTAAAATAAAGACAATCACAATAGTCAACACATAGGTTAGAATACTGCCTCGACTAAAAAAATACAAACTTAGCCACAAACAGCAAACAGACCAACCATCACCTCGGACGGAGCGGCGAGCGGGAAGCACTCACCACACAAAACCAAACCAAACAAATAAAAAAGAACCAAACACAAACCCACCCAAACAAACACCCCCCAAAACACCACACAACAACAAAAACACAAAACAAAACCAAAACAAAAAAAAAAACCCAAAAAAAAAAAAAAAAAAACAACAAAACAACCAAACAACACCCCAAAGAAATACCAACACATATAACTACCCTCACTACCCCGCCAACAAATAAGATCAGAGGCACGCTAGCACCGCCTGCAGAACTAAAAAACAGGAATACCCGACAACTTAATAATTCGACGTTACAGAATATATGACAAGGTCTACGAGAAATCAGTATTGAAATAAAAGAAAATAAGGCTATCATGTTTACTCAATACCTCACCACTTATTAAATAGAATGGCCGATGTACCAAGAAACTCTCGCAAATCAGCTTTCGGCCAACTACATCCCATTACCGAATACTCTCGCTCACTCACTCCGCCCCGCCGCCGCCAAAAGGTGACCACCACCACTTCCTGACAAAGTCCAAAAACCAAAATAAATAAAATAACGTAATGAACACAAAGGCAATCACATACAAAAATATCGAACAAAATTCCACTAAAATACATATAGAAAAGCAGTTACCCGGGAGGATCACAACCCAATCAATACAAACGGCACAGTCACCCTAACCCATAAACAATTCTCCAGAAGCCCTAAAGAACCCCACACACAAAATACCCACAACCGCCAGGGAGCACCACACAAACCAAACAAAACACGACAAAGCCAACAAACACAACCATCAATACCGAAAATACAAAACAAAAACACCAAAACAACAAAAAACAAAATACCGAAACAACACGCCAACACAGAAAAACAACCCAACAAAACCACCAAACACAAAAACCAAAAACAAAACAAAAGCACCAAAAAAAACAACAAAAGCCAAAATAAACAAAAAAAACCAACAACAACAAAAAACAAAACACAAAACAGTCCACCACAAGCCCACCCAACCAACAACACTAAAAAATCCAACACCAAAATAACAAACAACGCACAAATAAACAAACAACGACCCAAACACCTCCCCAGATAATAACCCCCAAATACACAAAAAAACACCAAAAAACAACCCGAAAACCAAACATAAACCCCAAAACACCAAACATACACAAATAAAAAAACCCAGACGCACCAAACAAAGAATACCCAAGAAAAAAACCAAAAACCAATCAACCAAACAAAACACAACCCCAAAAACCAAAGAAAACAAAACATAAAAACCCCACAAAACAAAACACAAAAACACAAAAACAAACAACAACGCAAAACACACTGACACCAACAACACAAAAAAAACCCAAACACCCAAAACCTAACAAAACACAAAACCAACCAGACAAACAAAACACCCACAAACTCAAAAACACTCTCTCAAACCACCAACCCCACACAAAACACACACACAAAACCACAAACCACATAACCATAAGCAACAAACAAAAAACAAAAAAAAAACCAAACCAAAACATCAAAAACATAAAAAACGCACAAAACAACCCACACACACAACACCCAAAAAAAACGACCAAAAAGAGCAAACAAAAAACCACCCAAAAACAACACAAAACATAAACACAAAAAGATAAACACCACCCAACAAACCAAGAAAAAACAACAAAAAAACAAACACGCCAACAACCAACAAAACAAGCCCCACAACAAGACAAAACAAATACAAAACACTGTTAAAAAACAAAAACACAACGCCCAACCCACAAAAAATATAACAAAACATAAAACACAACCAAAGACCCAAAACCAAAAAACACCCACAAACACAACCCAATAATACAACAACCAACAACACAACCAAATAACAAACGGAACCAACCAACCCGCAAAAACCACACACCTCAGACCCAACAACAAAAACAGCACAACACAAACACCAAACTAACAAAAAACCAATCGAAACAACCAAACACACCAAACACGCTCCAAAACCATATCATATAACACTAACAATACAGTCAACCTAACCACCACAAAGACACAACCCCACAACACCACCCTCACCCACAGAACACGCCACACACACCCCCCACCCCACACCAAAAAACACACAAAACCCCAAACCCCAACCAACAAAACCTCACAACTACCAAAACCCCAACAAAAACCCCAACCCACACATAAACCCCACCCCAACCCACACAAACCCACCCACGCAACACAAACCCCCACCCCAACAGCACACAAAACCCCCTACACCACAGCGCACAAACCACCCCAACACACCAACCACACCAAGCCCACCCCAACCACACACCCACCCAACCCACACAAATCCCAGCAAACCCAACCCAAACAAGACAGAACAAAAAAAAAAAACACCACATCATATCAAAAACAAAAACAATCCACCAAAAAACCAAAGCAACACCAAAAAAAACCCAAAACCCGCAATGCCACCAACCACAAACCACCCCCCCCCCAAAACCACAAACACACACAAAACACAAAACAAAAAACAAAAACCAACCACACAAACACCACCACAACGCAACCACCAAAAACAACCAAACACCCGAACACCCAACCCCACCAAAAAACAACCCACAGCAACAAAATAAAAAAACACTGTAATCCAAACACCAAACCCAACCAAAAAATCAACTTCACAACAAACAACACCAACAGGCACAAAATTTTTTTAACAACAACCACCAACGAAATCAAAAACAAAAACCAACAACCCCCCTCCATACAACCCAACCACTCACAACAAAACAAAACCGCAAAACCACCCCCCAAAACACAAACCACCCAATACACCAAAACCACAAACAAAACACAAGAACACAAACACCGCCCAAGGCAAACACACCAACCACAAAACACAAATCCAAACCCCACAACAACACACAAAACCCACTTAAAAACCCAACACCCAAAACCAAAACCAAACAACAACACCACCAAACATACCCCACAACCCACAAACTAACAAAACAAAAAAACACAGACAAAAAACACCAACAACTAAAAACCACAAAACAACAAAACAGAACAAACCAAAACACCACCAACAACCAAAATCCGAAAAACCCAACCACAACCCACCCCCACCCCACCACCACTCTCAAATAAGTCAACAACATCAATTTCATTAAGTGAATGAATCCTCATTACATTTCCATGAGCAATTACGGCCTTTTTGAATCCACCACTAGTTCCATTCCTACTTTACTCCCAAAAGGACCAGAATTCAATCTAGAACGATTGTTACTGAATCAAATTCCCCTATGATTTAGATTATTACTATCGTCAAAACAGGCACTTACCAAAAATTGACCGGATTACCTGACTCTTATAATATACACCAATTTACCTTATATCCCTACTTGCTATTGCACTGATCAGGAGCCCCATAAACTTACCGTCCCACCAACAATACCGACATTATGACCACATCTCTGTTTCTCAATGCAACCCCTATTAAATATTACTCACATCAAAATAACGACCCACAACACAACACAAACCAGTACAAAACCATCTATATCTCAAGCCAAACGCCCCATTCCAATATTTCATAAAAAACATACAATGACCACAACCCAACATGGGAATAACAATCCTCTGCAAGTACTATAAATTTCTGCATTATGTGAAACAATTAGAAAAAATACTCGGCGCTAATCTTCCTTCATCATATATTTGATTGTTTATCCACAAGAGCCGTATCATATTTCAAATAACATACAAGAGGGAAAGTTTATTCAATAAAGAGTCGATAGGATCTTTATCGAAAAGATCCTTGATACACTCCGTTTCACTCGCAGCCGCACCACTCGCTCTATTATCAAGCACAAGTAGACCCATTCCCTCCTGATTACAACCACAATGTATAGGCGATCGACGATGCATCGGGAAATGGAGTTTTGTACAAACCACCACAAACACAATCGGGGACAAAGAATCACTCCCTCCATCCCACAGATCCGCCCAGCAAGCTTCTGATCACAGATGAAGAAGAAAGCTACGCCAAAAATGACAAAATTACTTAAATCCACGATAGTCAATGAATCCCTAGCAGTATAACCAATCCCTTCCCCAAGTTTGGTTAAAATATGTCATTCTGACTAATCTCCTCATCTTGTATCATACCTGATCCATGACAATACACAGTACCGAATACTCATGACATTTATGAAATACCCGAAAAGGCTAAACTCATTAAATCCGGGCAACTGCGAACGTGATCTAGAGGAAAATTAAAAAATAATAATAACATATAATGCTAGCACTTTTATTCCATGTCTATAAAAAAATGCCATAATAAGTCCATACCTTACATAAACTCTATAAAAACAGCCCTCCACCCAGCACACAAAAATTTCCCGACAAATAATCATTTTTGGAGTTACAAAAACGTGCAACCACCTAAACAGCACTCACCCCGCAGTCTTTCTTAGATGTATGTACAAAAAGGCATACGTGCCGCGTGCGTCCCTTATTCCATTTACAATCCATCATTGAATATGCTGGAC